>JAEPRC010000463.1:0-35802 GCA_016758945.1 Mucor plumbeus
CCATAAATTTTTATTGTAATAAAAATACTTCAGCTCTTGCATATTATATATTGAAAATATTATTACTACATTACTACAATTAATTCAATAAAACCGTTTTAATATACAACCACAATATAATGACCCAGTAATGTATTATTGTTTATACATCTATAATAAGAAAAAACAACGACGTATTTGCCATATAATAGTTTGATATCAACCAATGATTTGTACATTTGGTATATATTTAATCCAGTAATATGTAAACATCTACATCTAAAATGTAAATAGAAGCCAATAATATAACTAAATAATAAATAAATTGATGAAAAGAGATGGTAATAAGCCAATAAACAAGTAAAGAGATACGTAATTTTGATAAAAAGAGATGATAATCATCCAATTAGACAATATAACAGAAGTTTAATATGGCTGCATTAGAGGGATATTAGGGACATGAAGATGGCTGTATCTGATACTGTCTTAAGAACCCTAATACAGCCGTATTAGGGTCCGTATTAGGGTACCAAACCCAGCTATCTTATGAGTCGTCTTGGGGTTTACCCAAGACGTCCATATTAGGGCTACTCTAAGATGGTTACTAAGACGGCCATATTAGAGACGTCTTAGGGCATCTTAGGGTAATGATAAAGCTGTAGTGCCCCACTACAGCTTTAGGCAGTCTAGGGACGTCTTAGGGAACCCTAATACGCTGTCGTTTTATTTATTTATGAAGTATATATCCAAATATTATTTATAAGGAAAAGATTATTGTTTATTATTATCACAAATTATTATTTTAAATATCCTTATCACACAGTCACTATTCTATTGAGGATTTGATCTTTTTCGTTATACGCTCTAATACCTTCTTTGGCTTGAACACCCGCTTCATATTATTATCCAATCTATTGATGAAACCAGGTACATCCAAATCTACACTGACATCCGATCTTATATAACAATACCGCTATATACCTTACGCAATTTTCTAAAATTTTATAAAATAGCGCCTTTCAAGGGCTTTTAAATGGTATAAAATGTTAGCTAATAGCATAAAAATTGAACGAATGGGGGGATAGCAAAGTGAGATATATCTGTTTTTTATATGTGAGATATTATGAAATAAAAATATGTGGTGTCTTAACTTTCGATTAAAGCATCCGATGATTCTAAATTTTTATATCAAAAATGCTGTAGGTAGTAATTATCTGAGGAATGATCAAAAAGTTTAAAAGGCTAAGCATTTTTGCTCATCTTCCCCTTTATCATATTATTATCTTTTCTTCGCCCTTTTTTTAATATGGTTCGTCCTATTCCTACTAAAGTTCAAAACTCTATTAAGTTGTTACTTATCAAAGGCCACTCTTACTCGACCATTTAGAAAATGTATCCAAATGTAGAATTAAGTACACTTTCCCGGTATAAAAGGAAGTTTTTGGGTGACTCCACATCACCCAAAGGTGGAAAACGAAGCAAAACCAGTACACAAACTCAGAACTACATAGCCAGAAATCTCCAAAACGGTAGCTTCAATGGCCCCAAAGGTGTACAGAGCTATCTGTTGACTCTTGGAATTGAGATGTCTCTAAGAAGCATTAGACACGTACTTAAGTCAGAAGGCTTTAAAGCTAGAAGGAAAATCAAGACTAATTTCGTCAATGCTACCAACAATTGAAAGCGTTTTGCCTGGGCTGAAAAATATCAGCATTACACTATACTGTGGATGACTGGCGTAAATGGGGTTTTTCTGACGAGACTAGAATCAATATGTGGGGCTCAGATGGAAAATTCTACTACTGGACGGATGGTGCCACTGAGCTACTGCCTTACCAGATTGAGTCCCATGTTCAAGAAGATGGTGGCAGCTTCCTGTTTTGGAGCTTCATAACTGCGGAAAAAACCTGGATATGGCTCTACCATTACTGAAGGAAATGTTAACGTAGAGGTTTACATCGATATTTTGCAGACATCTTTGTTAGATACCTTGGAGTACTATGGACTGGATAGGAAGAGCTTCCGGTCTCAGCAGGACAATGCCAGGCCACATACTTCCGTTTTTATTAAGCAATGGTTTCAACGTCAGGGGTTTTCCCTGAAGTCCATTCTCGACTGGCCACCCCAAAATCTGGACTTAAACCCTATAGAACACGTCTGGAATCAACTAAAACGTCGTCTGAATGAGTATCCAGCTAGAACCACCACCATTGCAGAACTAGAGGCTAGGATCCATCAAGAATGATATAAATTTACTAAGAAGGACTGCCTCAAGTATATAGACAGCATGCCAAACAGAATTAAAGCTGTCATCAGGAGTAAAGGTGGTCCAACTAGATATTGAGCTTTTTCTTATATTTAATAAATATCAAATTTTTAACTTTAAGCGCTGCAAAGTGAAGCTTAAAATCCCGCGATAGTTTTAAGTTTTCAGCAATATGTCATTTAAGAGCTACAATTTCGGGTTAAAATTTGGTACTAAAAGCATGTAGAAATATTAAATATTGACAGAGATATGACTTCATATACGAAATTTCTTAAAACATTGGAAGGATTATTTCCCTCACTGTATATGAGAGTATCTCAGATATTGACCGAAAAGTAAATCAATGTAAAGTTAAATTAGTCCACTCATGACATACCATTAAATTGTATTTTTGATATAGATTTACACAACTTGATCGTACTACTATAGTCGAACCTCAATTTGAGGGCGCCCCTGGTTTCTTTTTAAAAGTCCCTTATATCGAGGGCCTCCCTTAAATCAAATTTAAAACACAGATCAACTTCAATTTTAAGAAAGAAATGAAGACGTCTTCGATAACCACACCACATTCTTAATCCATGATGGTAATGATGAAATTGACGATATGGAAGAAACAAACGATGTTATTCCGTTAGTCCTGTAAATGAAAAAAAATTATAGCAAGATTAGGTTATGTTACTTCAAATTCTGCTGCTACAAATAATGAAGATTTCAAAATACTTAAAGATATGATAGATTTCTACCTACCACTATGGGAAAAAACGCGAAAATGGCAATTTTAAAATTTGCAGTTATTTGTCTTTTTACGTAAAATTATTATTAAGTTATATCTTTCCAATACAATCTTCATATAAAACAGTTTTTGCAGCGAATATCATAGTATCTTTTCCAAAAACGTTGTAGGTTATACCTCATTTTACACCTTTTTTCCGGTAGTGTACGATATAGAAATCCCGTAATACAATGCAGATTCAATCAATTTACATTAAATGGGGTTTTCTCAAAAGATTAGAAAACATTTTCAGTATTTACAACTGATAAAGAAAAATTGTACCTAAAAATGTTCTTTTTTTAATTTTGGGGCCAATAGTATTATAATAAAATAAGGGACATGTGGAAAGAAAAAGTCCCATCAAATATAAATTCGAAATAAGGGATTTTAAGCTGTAAAATCTGTCCACCAGTCTTCGGTCGATATAAAAACCTCCTTTATATCATCGAGGTTTCCGTTGTTATATCAGAATATAGATATGGCTCTACTGTAGTTGTATTCTCAGGACATTGTTATTGTCACACTATTAATAACTATTTGTATCACCTGATAATCTCCTTTATATAAAATCTCATTCTCTACATTTTTGAATAAAACCCACCTTTTACGCTTGTCTAATTCTTATTAATTACGATATAACACTCGTTATATTGAGGGACCTTATATCGAGGTTTGACTGTATACTTTTAATATTTCAAAAGATATGCTGTTGTGTCAACCATATCTATGCCGCCTTCTACAATATTAACAACTGCTAAATCTAAATATATACATTTGAAGTAACATTGAAACTCTAATTCAACATGTCCATAAATAGTATATTTCACTACATGGCATAATTTCATATATGTTACACCTTATGACTATAAACAGTGGTTTGTATTCAGCTATATCTGTCTATTTCTTTCTATTGTAATACCATAGTATATTCCAGACTTTTTCTCATATTTATAATCATGAATTAATGGGCAATTCTCACAATACTAAAAAAGGGCAACTTTAACAGTATTAATAATTCTAATTCCCAGAGCATCCATACTGCCACGCAATATCGCAACATGGCATTTGCTTTGACCGGATTATTGATGAATAATCCTCAAGGTATGTTTGGATAATTATTCTCATGATACAATTTAGGGAATTATACTGGTGTGGACCCTGAGATAACCATAATAGTTAAAACATATAAAAGCAACCACATTTTACTTTTTAAATAAACTTTACTATCATTTTTGATTTTTTGTAACAGTTGAGAAACTGATCAATTCATTGTTTTTCTTTAATTGTTATTTTTTATATTGTTTCGACAATTCATATGCTGCGTATTCTAAGTTTTTCAATTTTTGAAATTTGAAATTTGATGTGGCCACAAGCACATTTATATTCTTTTGCTATTTATGATAAGAAAACTTTATTGCAAAGAAAAACCAATGTATAGGTTATTTATGATTAACCACGCCACACGGCAAAAAACAATTATCGTATTAATTTACTAGAATTTACCGTTGTCATGCAACATATTTCATGATTAAAATGGTATAAAATACAAAAAATAAAAACATGTTCAAGGAATTTTTTCTCCTTGGATTTAGTGTATGCACCACGGTGAAAATAATGTGCAATTTTTGGTTTTTTTTTGCACAAATGTGCGAAAAATAGAAAAAAAGTGGCAAAAAAATGTGCAGCAGCTGCATATTTATGGCGAGAATGTGGCAAAACTGCGTTTCCCGTGTATCTCATAAGGTATTTTTGCAACAGCCTGCGGAAGATACGCAATGAAATTATCACCCTCAATAATAAAATTAGCCTGTTTAGCTGTATCCTTTTTAATTTTGTAGACAAGGTAGCTGTGATTAAGGTACAATATGATCTCCGTGTTATCTCATCATCTGATAACAAATAAAAAAGAGAAACTCAATATGAAATAAACAATTGCTGTTATAGATATTTAAATTGACACCGATATAAGATTCTCACAAACAATATAAATAAAGCAATAGTTTAAGTCATATATAAAATATCCAACGAACAAATATGCGCTTAAACTGTATGACTATTTGTACTAGGCAAATAATATTGAAGTTGGAATAGAATGAAATGTATATAAAGAAGAACTCTTGGTGCAATAAGATAGTTCTTCATCAGTTTTTTTAAATAATAAAGGAAACAATATTCTAGTTGACTTATTACCGTTTTATAATTTTTTTAATTAGTTATCACTATCAAATCAACCAATTCAGAGTAGCATGTAGCACAAAATTTAAGCTTTTCTGATTAAAATTATAAAATTTGATTTTTTAAAATTTTTAATGACCAAAAAACACTCAATGGCAACTAATTAATATTATATATATATATGGATATCTTAAAATGCTTAATTAAATGGATAAATACTACATAAACTTAAGTTAGTGTATTATATAAAAGAAAAGGGCTAATTTTCCAAATTCAAACCAACAAAAAATTACTATTTTCCTCAATTGTAACACTAAAAAAATTGAAATATACAGCTACAGTCGGGATTACTAATGTTTCATCCAAATAAAAAAAAATACATAATGAACACTCATTTTCGAATTTAGTTTGCTCGTTATTAGAAAGCTCTGATATCTTTATATTTCGTCAAAAGTAAAATATATATGTTTATTATTTGAAAATAAAAATAAGTAACAAAACTAATATTTTGTTACGTCTCCCTTGCTATCTATAACTGCCTGACAACTTCTGGGCATACTTTCTATTAACTTGGCAGTGAACTAAACATCAATGTTCTCCCAAGCGAGGAGAAGTTCCCGCCGAAGGTCTTCAGTATTATAAATAAAATTCTTTCTTCGACGTAACTTACGAGCGAGCTCGCTCCAAACATGCTCAATGGGGTTGAGATCAGGACTTTGGGCTGGCCATTTTTCCATAACATTCATTGAATGCGATCTCTTCCACCACTTTGCATATGCACCTGTATGGCAGGTAGCATTATCTTCCTAAAAGGTAAACACCTTGTCTTCGTTTTTATATAAGTCCAGAACCCATGGAATATAATACTGAGATAATACGTCAATATACGATTCTTGATTCATATTACCATCAATAAAAACCAAAGGTGACCCGATGTCTTTTGCTCCGTTCGACTCCGGCGATAATACTGATCAAGACGTATCTATGGATCCTCAGGGTCAAGCTCCTACGCTTACGGTTAATAACTCCTCTGCTGGTGGTGGTGAACCAGCCAAATCTCACTAAGATGTCGGCCCAACCGACAGCGTACCGTTCGACGGTACACAATTATGATATGAATATACTGTATTTCCTTCTTTTTCTGTGCTTATAATACAAGTATGCATTTTCTGAATGTGTAAATAAAATTTTTAGTATATTCAATTAGCATTATAGATCACTGTATTATATGTTGCGATGTAGCACTAGATTTAAACAATGCGCTTACTACATCATACAATAAAACTGGTTTTTCTGAAAAAATTTATACTTATTTAATGCGAAAATAAACCATTTATTTTAAGGATTTAACGGTTAGTAATACACAGTGAATGATTGATAAACTTAGGGTGTTATAATACTAACATTAATTCTAGATTATTTTATAATGTCGCCTCTTTTGAGATACAAACGTGGTAATAAAAAATATATAACATGTGTATATCAGTTATAAAATAAAATTGTAGATAGGTATAATTCACACTTTTAGTCGGGTTTGAAGCTTTTTATTTTTTTATTGCATTGATGGCAAGTATACAATATCCAGTTTAATAACACTATATAAAGTTATGTCGAAATTGTTAAGATATATATAGATTTTTTAATATATTATCAGGCTTAATTTTTGCTTTTATCGCTTCAATATCTCTATAATGCTCTCAATATTACATGCCTACCTCTATTTTTGATCATATTTTTAATTTATTGGTCGTCCATTATGCAGTTCAATCAAACGAAATGTGCTATTTTATTTTTCGACGTAATAAGCAAATTTGTATATTATAAAACCACATTTGACCCTAAATTTTTTTATAAATTTTTAAAAATTAAAAACACAAAAAGAATTTTGATGAGTGCATTAATTTCAAAAGAGTACAGGTTTTTGATCTTTGAATGTCTTTATTTTGCACCTGTTTTCCAGTAAAAACTGTGTATTGAATGCTTTAACAATGCATTTTTATTTGTTCAAGTTTGTCTCGGCTGTCATAAATGTTTCAGAAAAAAAAAGAATTTTATTAAACGAGGGTAAGAAATCGTTTATTTTTTACTTGTCTTTTTTCTTCTTTTTTTTCCTACCGTAAAGAATTACCAGAAATGCTTATGAACTACAAATTGCAAACCAACTACAGTCGGGATTACTAATGTTTCATCCATTCCCAATTTTTTCTATTTTTTTTGTCATACTTTTCTTTCGGACACTTTTTTTATTAATAAAACAATGTCCAAAACATTCGAAATTAACATCAAAAAATTGCAAGATCCAACAGGATCCAAGCAAGACGTAAAAAAAATGAAACTTGGAGCTATATTCTATTTGAAACAGCTTGGATTTAATCAATATGACATTTCTACTATGACTGATATAAAGCGTTCTACAGTTCAAAGTATCATATCCAGAGTAAATCAAACTGGTACTACTCTAACAGGTAAAAGTACTGGGAGACCATCTTCCTTTGATGACTATACACAACGTCATTTGGAACGAACAATAAGGAGAGATCCCTTCCAGACGTTAGAGACCATTACGGGGCAACTCAGAATGATGGGGAAAAATGTAAGCCGCTCGACAACAAGAAAATGGGTTAGCAAGTTGGGCTTTAGATATTATACACCTGCTGTTAAACCCAAAATGAATGAGGAGCACAAAAAAAATAAATTAGAATGGGTACATCTTCATAAGAATTGGTCCAGTGAGCAATGGAGACAAGTAATTTGGTCTGATGAGTCAAGATTTCGCGTTTCAGGTAATGATGGAACGCCATTAGTTTTGAGAAAAGAAGGTGAAAGGTATGAAAGCTGCCATACATTACGTTCAGGAAAGTTTGATGGCGGTAGTTTGATGGTTTGGTCTTGTTTTTGGGCTGGGGGTTTGGGACCTTTGGTTTTTATTGATGGTAATATGAATCAAGAATCGTATATTGACGTATTATCTCAGTATTATATTCCATGGGTTCTGGACTTATATAAAAACGAAGACAAGGTGTTTACCTTTTAGGAAGATAATGCTACCTGCCATACAGGTGCATATGCAAAGTGGTGGAAGAGATCGCATTCAATGAATGTTATGGAAAAATGGCCAGCCCAAAGTCCTGATCTCAACCCCATTGAGCATGTTTGGAGCGAGCTCGCTCGTAAGTTACGTCGAAGAAAGAATTTTATTTATAATACTGAAGACCTTCGGCGGGAACTTCTCCTCGCTTGGGAGAACATTGATGTTTAGTTCACTGCCAAGTTAATAGAAAGTATGCCCAGAAGTTGTCAGGCAGTTATAGATAGCAAGGGAGACGTAACAAAATATTAGTTTTGTTACTTATTTTTATTTTCAAATAATAAACATATATATTTTACTTTTGACGAAATATAAAGATATCAGAGCTTTCTAATAACGAGCAAACTAAATTCGAAAATGAGTGTTCATTATGTATTTTTTTTTTATTTGGATGAAACATTAGTAATTCCGATTGTAGTAAAAACGTACTTAGCATTGAATGGATAGCCATCAGTAAACGTTTTGTACCAGAATTATCAATTATTTTTATTAAATTTTATATGCAAGCTAGTATATTCAATTATTTGATAGCTACTCAGTCTATTATTTTATGTATAAACCTATACCACAGAACTAGCTTATCCACTTCAAAAAAGTTTAATGCAGAAAAGGTAGTTTATTTATGGTGCTATCTAACTTGATTACTTTTTTTTTTACTTTGATTCTCATGCTTTTTAGCTTCTTTAGCGTTATTTCCTTTTTCTTTTTTAGCTTATTTAGCTATTTCTTTCCTTTGGAGTAAGGTTAGTCAAAGCAATGCATGCCCTATTTTTTACTAATTTTGTTGTTATTTAGGAATCTCTCTTTCTATTCAATGTGTAAAACATAACATAATGTACGTTGATAGTAAATAAGTAAACTTTTTTGGTACCATTAATTAACAAGTTTATATTGAATTTAGGTCACACCCGCTGCCTCTCCTCTCTCATTGTCTGTAATTGATCCACATGTCTCTTGCTGTACTTAAGAAAAATGGCCTAAGTATAGAGTCAATTTTGGGGGGGGGCCGTTTATACAACAGTGTAACAACTTAGCAAGACATGTACTATCTTATAAAGCATCTTTTTATGTATTTTTATTTTATTTGTATTCCATTTAATAAAGTAATTATTCTATTGAGAACCTAAGCTATAAAAAACCTAATTTTTACCCTAATTTTTGAGCTGAAGCGAATTCTGGATCCTGCATATTATTTTCGCCATATTTGATGCACAAATGTGGCGACTTGCTGCACATTGTTTTCGCCGTGGTGAGGTATTTCCTTATTTCTCATAAATGTACAAAAAAGTTTTGTAAATTTAAAAAAATGAAGTAGTTAAATTTAAAAACTATATTATTACCTTGTTTCAATTTACAATGAGTTATTCCATTCGTTACTATATTTTTTGATTTAAACACCCCCTACATGTCATTGCACTGCAGTTCTGCAGAAAATAAAAATTTCGACAAATTTTCGTCTAGTTTTCATATATCTCAGGCGTGGCGGTAATTTAAAATAAAAACTTTCTGACGATGAAAAGTTGAAAAACCAATCCTAAATTTTTAAAATGCAAAATTGACATCAAAAGAGTATAGTAATTTGACTAACTCTATTAAGTAGTCTAAACATGAAATTTAATTTTGCATCTAACCATTTAATTTTTGAAAAATTTTACCACCAAAAATTTTGTGAAAAAGGCAAAAATATAAAAATTGGTTATTAGTGATTTTAGAAATACTTTTATGATAAAGTTTAAACTTAGTGTTACAGAAAAATAAAGCAAAATCATGCCTAATATTTGAGACATTATTTGTCACTCTAGCACTATATTTTATAGAGTTATTAACTTTCTCTGAAAAATTCAAATTTTGATCGAGGGTATACAAGGGAAAATTCATAATTTTTCGAGATACTTTTTATGATAGACTATAATAGAGCTATGTAAAAGAACCATTTTTGGCTTATATAGTATATGGTTAGACGGCTGATAGCTCAAATTATAGTCTAATGAAGTTGCGTTTTTGTACGCTTTTAATGGAAATAGCTTCATAAACTGTAAATAAGCTGGGCTTAGATTTCTGTTAGATTTATTTCCCTCTTTCGCATATCTGTTTTGAAACATTATTCTTTGAAATTACTTTTAAATTGCAAGAGTTATCTACTGAAACGAAGATTTTGCTGTAATTTTTGCGGCATTTAAGATACAGTTGGTATAAAACGGAGTTTGATAAGTTAGTCCTCATAATTTGAGCTTGAAATGTAGTAAATGTATTTTTTGAAAGAATTTTTTGGTACAGTCTTTAGGAAAATGTTGTGAAAAGTGTTCTAACATACGTTCCCTTGTCGGTTTTTTGCCTATTATTTATGTTAAATATCAACTCAATTCCATATTGAATCTGACATCCAAATGGAATTGAAATAGTATAATTACTTTTAGAAACCAGGACCTGATGGCTCCTGGCTTCCTTTTTAACTTAATAATAAAGACCCTACGTTCTCCGTGATATAATCACTTGTAGTCTTCTTTATTTTATTGTATTGGAAATAATCGTTATTTACTTCTAACTCTCACCCTAACCTCCTGTATGCTCCCAAAGCATAAGGTTGTGCTCAAATGAGAGCATCTCATATACTGACTAAAAAGTCAATTTGAAAAGTTAAAAAATAGTATCTTTAAATATAAATTCTTTTTGCTTGGCTAATTACACACTTTTTCAGTGTGAAGTATCATATTTTGAATGTCAAAAATTTCAAAAGATATGCGTATACAAAGTTTCCAAATTTCTTAAACTTCAAATTTGACGTGGTCACAAGCACATTAAGATTCTTCTTCAAGAATAGTAATTATTTATACTTTATTTTAATTTGATGTTGCAAATGTTCCTCCAGTATACACTGTCACTACGGCCGACCTGATGGTACTATATATACCACTTCAGAAGATTTTATGCTGCTGTATTTGGGTGCGTTAGCTAATTTGATTTACACAGGATTCTTTTGTTTCCACAAAGTATCGTTTCATAAATGTTAGCGATAACTTCTGCATGAAATCGATGATTTAACCAGTAAAACCACAGGCGTTTAAAATTCTCATAAAAACCTGCCTCAGTACATGTACTGTTGGTTGTAAAATTAAGATATAGAGTATACCATATACAGTGGTGGGACAAACTGTCCAAGTGTTTTGCAGAAGAGCACATTTTGTTTGACAAATTTGGAAATTGCCTCGAAAAAAAAAATAAACCTTACTTCATGAAAGCCCAAAGATTTTCCTTTCAAACGGTACTAATATGCGTAGTATATAATAAGATTTGCAGCAACGACAAAGGTTTAAAGTACAGATATTCAGATATCTATTTTTTGTGTTTTTGGGAAACATGTGAATGTAAAGTTAAATCTTGGTGATTTCTGAGCTATGCATTGGAAGAATGTGAAACTTTGTACAATTTTTTTTTTGCGTTTTTGACAGTCGGAAAATAAATACAAAAGTATAAATATAGCCGTTACTTTCTATTTTTAACCCATTAGTTTCTTTATATCATAAGATCTTCTTGTTTTAATTATGACCAAACCACTTTCATCTGAAAATCAGAATGCACTCAAAGTTTTGCTTCAAAAAAAAACACCCTACTCCCAGATTATAAAACTTTTACCAAATATATCAAAATCCACAATTGGTAACTACAACAAGAAATTTTTTGGTGGTGCCCAACATACCAATGTGGGAAGAGTTTCAAAAATCTCCGCCAAAGCTCAACGATACATAGTCAGTAGTATAAGAAACGGTAGAATGGACGGGCCCAAAGGTGCAGTCAGTTTTTTAGCTTCCTAATTTATCCCTATGACAACTAGTGGTGTCAAGAAGATGCTCAGAAAAAAAGGATTTAAGGCAAGAAGAAAGGTAAAGACCAATATGTCAGCCGTGACAACAAAAAAGTCCGTTTAGCATGGGCAAAGGCACACAGACATTACACAGTAGCTGATTGGCGCAAGTGGGTGCTCTCCAACGAGACCAGAGTGAAGATGTGGGGTTCTGATAGTGTTTCCTTCTATTGGTCTGATAAACCTGGCACCATGCAACCTCATTAAACAACTACCAAGATACATAGTAATGGCGGGGGGTCATGTTCTGGGGCTGCATAACAGCTGATGGCCCTGGTTATGGTACAGTTATACTAGAAGGAACAATTAACTCCGAGGAATACGTCAAAATACTAGATTCATCTCTGTTGGACACTTTAGATTATTATGGCAAGACTGCATCTGATATTAGATTTCAACAAGATAAGGCATCCCCACATAAATCAGATGTTACATGAGACTGGTTTGACCAAAATGGTTTTTTTGAAGATGAAATACTTGACTGGCCGGCCCAAAGTCCCGATCTACATCCTATTGAGCACGTCTGGTATCAGCTTAAGCGTCGTCTTGATAATTATATGACTAAGCCAAGAACTAAAGAAGAGTTGGCTAATAGAATATCAGTAAAATGGGATAAGATTACACAGAAAGAGTGTTTACGATATATAGATAGCATTCCAAGTAGAATTGAAGCGGTTATTAAAAGCAATAGTGGTTCTACATCTTTTTAAAATAAAGTCATATCTTTCTCTTTTTTTGAGCTAGCTTAAATTTTGTCTTCTTTTCTAATGTTTCAGTTCCACATCAACATTATGTAATCATATAATACATCTCTAAAATGTACGCATTTTTCTCTTTCGTATGGTATAAATTTGTTGTTGATACGTGTAAGTCTGATTGTGCTGTGTAAAAAAAGATAGAAAATTGGAAAATACTTGGACAATTTGTCCCGCCACAGTATGAAGCAAGTATATACCAGTTTAATATTTTCTGTCCAAAGTTTATTGGTCTATTCTTCTCGTCATAAGACATTTAAAAAAAAAGATGCAAAAATTACGTCCTTGTAAATTGGTGAAATCAATAAAATAGAAATCGTCAATAATCCTTTTATAAAACCTGCATCGTTAAATGTACCGTATTTCAATAAATTAATATAAATACTGTAAATCATATATCTAACAGCGTATTCTTCTACCCCAAAACCGATATTTCTGTAAAATGGTTGGTAAAAAACCCATTTTTAGGACGTATAAGCTTGAAAATCGTTCAAATAAATGAAGCCGCAATTATTGACAACCGTTGATGACCATTATTCAAACCCAAATCAGCGCAACTAAAGTATGTTGCAAAATCAAGATATCCGAAGCAAGTATTTGCAAGCTTGTTCTTCTGTCCAAAACCAAAGTTTTTGTAAAAAAGTAGTTAAAAAAGGGCGTAAAAATGACCTGCTTGGTAATCGTTCTGAAAAAGAAAATTACAACCATTGACGAACCTTATACAAAACTTAAATCAGCACGTGTACAGTATGTTGCGAAACCAAAATATGCAAAGCAGATGTTTACAAGTTTGCCGTTCTGTCCGAAACCAAGATTTTTGTCAAAAGGTAGTTAAAAAAGGGCGTGAAAATGACTTACTTCGTAATCCTTTTAGCCGATATATTCGCAATTATTAACAACCTTTATAAAGAATTTGTATTACTGAATATAAATTGTAATGTCTCATGGTAATAATCAAAAATATGTAAATCTAATACCAACCAGCTTATTTTTTCTATCAAAATTATAATTTTTGTTGAACAAGGTCAAAAAAGATATTTCAAATTACCTACGTTTTAATCATTTTAGTTAATAAAACCACAACTATTGACAACCCTTATACAATATTTTTATATTATTGAATTTACCTCATGATGATAACCCAAAACATATGAATCCAACATTCATCAATTTATTTTTCCTCTTAAAACCTTGGCTTTTGTCAAAAAAAAAAAAAAAAAAAAAAAAAAAAAAAAAAAAAAAGCGACGAAACCGTAAGAAGCCCCTACTTCGTAGTTGTTTTAGTGAATAAAACCATAACTTTTAGAAACCCTTATACAAAACACGCGTTAACAATTGTTCCGTATGCGACTATATCGAGATGTGTAAATCAGATAAACGTTAGCTTTTTCAACGAACCATATTTTATAAATACATTTGAAAAAACCATAGCAACTGAAACCGAGTTGGGAATCATGATAGAAATACTACTAATGTTTATATCTATTAGTAGCTCTTAGTAATAAATTTAATTAGTGCTAGATACTTATAGTGTGGAACAGCTTACAAACACTAACTAGATTTCTACCGACTTGATTTTCAATCTTACCTTTGGCATTTCAGCCATAACTGCCATTGAAATTACGTTACTAAAACTTTCAAGGTAACGCACCAAAATGAGTTACTATATCATGAAAATGTAATTACGTCTTAGTAAATTTGATACCAAAATGTTGCTCTTAATCTGTCTAATTCAGATATTGTGGTTAAAAATTACATACAGAAAGTATTGATTATCTCTTCATTGGTTTTTGGGATGAAACTGAATTGCTTTTAAATTTTTATCAAAAAAAAGATGTTTAAAAATTTGTGATATAAATCAATAAATTTATAATAGATTTTAGAGAAAATAAAAGCTCATTAAAAGAAAAATTCGAATCTTTCAAACTTTATTTAATTACTTTCACTTTCGTTGTATTATTATTAAGTTTTGTGTTCATCTCAAGTTAGTTTTTCACGTTTTTTAAGTTTTTCCTAATAATAAAAAAATCTCCAAACTATTATAAATTTAGTATTAAAAGATAGCTATCTAGACGTAGAATGTAGATATAAATACTAGAAATCAGTTCACATATTTTACAGCTCTCTTTGAGTGATTTTACTGAATTCGTCAAAAACTTTAACTTTAAAATTCTCCACGATTTTCTAGTCATTTAATAAAAACAAAGTATCAGTTATAATTTTCATCAGAAGGGCAATTTAGTATAAAAATTGGACGGGTTGCTTTTCATTTCATATTATTTTATTAATTGCTTTACTGTATTCCACTTTCTATGCTTTTCATGTATTTTCATGTATTTTCGTATATTTTTGTTATTTTTGCTATTTTTCTTTGTACGCATATTTTTGGGCTTCCATCTCATTGGAAGTTAGAGTTGCCGTCATCCAAAAATGTAAAAAAAAGAAGAATTTAATTGGTCCTAAGATTTAGAACGTCATCTAATTTTCAAAAATTAAAAAATCCTTTTTTTTTTTCTTTTTTTTTCCTTTTTCCTTTTTTTTATAGCAATTAAGGTAAGCAAAATAATAATAAATAATACATTACAATCAATTAACTAATTGTTCTTTTTTCTTACATCTTTTCTTACATCCTTTCTTTTCTTTTCTCTTCTATCTTTTAACTGATCAAGGTAAGCAAAAAAAAAAAAATAACACGCATAAATTCTTTACTAATTGTTCTTCTTTCTATTTTGTATGCTTCATGTCAAGTGAAAGTGCCTATCACAGACACTTGACGTCACTGATTTGACCAGAGCACAGGAGATCAGATAGGCTGTACCTCCTACTCAATTACTTGCGAGCCTCACCTAGCAGTTATTGAGGCTCATCATTGTCCACCAAAGGAGGGGGTAGGCCCATAATACTCTGGCTTTACGGAATTGAAACATGGTTTCTGGTTTATAGGGAAATCATATTTTAAACTCCGCTTTTCTTAAAAAACAGGGGGAAACCCTGTTTTTTTGTTTTTTTGTTTTTGTGGTATTTGTAGCCATTTTAGCCAATAAAATTCGTTTATTTTTTCAACTTAACCTGCTCGGAAGACCTTTAACTACTGTACTTAAATTACAAAAATTTTCCTTGAAGTCAAATGTTTAGCTATAAATTCGTATTCCAAATAATGAAATCACATATTTACTACGGCGCAAGGTTGATTCAATTTATGGACATTGCTACAAAAACGTAATTAAAAAAAGGTAGAAATGGGAAATACAATTATAACTCTTCCATGTTTATTAAAAAAAATAAAGCAAGGATTCATCAGTTCGATGGATCATTGTGGTATTTATATTAAATGTCTAATTCAAATTACTAATGCAGTAATTTAATTTTCTCTATGTTAAAGCTAATGGGAAAAGGAATCAGCAATTATTAATTCCAGTTGTACAATCGTCTATAAATGTATATAGTATTTTAAATTGTAGCTAAGTTTCAATAATTCATGTTCCTGGTTCTCACACCAGATTTATGTTATTAATTACTAATTCAATCTGATGTGTGAAAGACTGCCAGTAGTTCACATCATCAGACATTACCCATTAAGAAAGGAACTCGGCCATAAAAATATGTGCGAAATCCATAATTTTAGGGATTTTTTTACTTGGCACTTGTTTTATCTACGAAATTCATAAAAGTACAGACCTTTTTAAAATAAAATATAATTCAATTTCAAGTTTTGAATAAGTGAAATAATTATTTTTTCAAGTAGAATATTAAGGCTTTTGGCACAGCCAAATTTAAGTTTTTGGGAGCAAACTTAAATTTATTGCAAAATATAACTAAAAATTTAAATATTTTCTAACAGAGAAAAAAATAACAAAAAGGCCTTTAACGATAAGACAAACAGCTCAAACTACTACACTAATGAATCTAAAATATCATTTAGTTTGCGAGATATCCTTTTGTCAAGCTTTTCACCAAATACAGCATATGACCAGATAACTTTATAAATACTTTCTGTTGTGTTCTGCCAAGTATCATACTCTATCGCATACTATAACCAATCTATAGATTATACATTGAGGGGAAAAACTATAGCAGTGCTTTGCAAAATTACGGTTTTACTGATAATACTTCTTAAATTTTTATTTTACAAATCTATGCTACAAGTCTCTGTAAGGGTGGCATAAAGGGCTTTCAAATAATATAGCTTATACTTTTGTAGAGTGGGTATACGTAGAATACCATAGAAGGAAAGAGGGGATTGCAAATATTGAGAAAAGTGAAAGTAAAGGAGTGCATAAACATTCCATACCTTCATTCTTCGTAGGAATGTTGGAAAAATTTTAATATTAGCATGAGGAATGCTGTGCTTTTGCACTATCCGAAGCATACAAAAAAAAACTTATAACAACCCTACCATTTTCTCTTATTGCCTCCTATTTTTTCACTACCTTACTTTTTTCAGACCTCCTTACACCATGTTTCACCCACTTCCTGTTGAGCTTCAAAATTCAATAAAATCTTTATTGCTTCAAAATACCCCCTTTTCTGTTATTAGAAAACGTTATCCATCTGTCTCATTATCTACTCTCACTCGCTACAAGAAGAAATTTTTGTCCAGTGCAACTTTACCAACTGGCGAAAGACCATCATTTGTCAGTGTATCAACTCAACAATACATTGCAAGAATGCTTCAAAAAAATGGTAGACAAGATGGTCCCAAGGCTGTTCAAGAGTATTTAAGGTCAATTGAAATTGATATGTCTTTGTCTGGGGTTCGCAAATTACTTAAGAGAATGGGCTTCAAACCAAGGAGAAAAATTAAGACCAACTTTATCAGCAAAAAAAACAAGCCTCTTCGGTTGGCATGCGCCAAAAAACACCAGCATCTTACGATAGACCAGTGGAGGCAGTGGGTGTTTTTTGACAAAACTAGAGTCAATTTGTGGGGCTCAGATGATAATTTTTATTATTGGTCAGATGGTGGTAATATATTGCAACCTTATCAGACAAAACCTCATGTGGAGGGAGATGGTGGAAGTGTCCTTTTCCGGGGTTGTATAACAGCGAATGGTCCCGGCTAGGGTATTACAATTATGAACGGCTCTGTAGATTCAACTGTTTATGCTGATATCTGGTAGCCTTCTCTCTTGGACACCTTGGAGTACTACGACATGAATCGTAATGTCATCCCTTTCCAGCAAGAAAATGCCACGCTGCACACTTCTGGAATTACAAAAGGCTGGTTTAGTTCCAACGGTTTTATATTTAAAATAATTAGGGATTGGCCAGCTCAGAGTCTAGATTTGAACCCAATTGAACACTTCTGGTACCAGTTAAAGCGTAGGCTCAACATATACCCAACCAAACCCACTACTAAAGAAGAACTGGAGGCCCGCATTAACAGTGAATGGTACAAATTTACAAAGAATGACTGTCTAAAGTATAAAGACAGCATGCCAGCTTGTATTAAGGCGGTGATCAGGTCTGATGGAGGACCTACTCGTTTTTAAACTGTTTTCTATATTTAATAAAATCTTATATTTCATCTTTAAACCTCTGTATCTAGTACTTATACCTACTACTTAATGGAATTCAATACATTGTTTGAAAGCTCTTTACTTACTGTACTAACTGATATAAGCTATTAATCTATATTCCTAGCACAAGCAACAAAGCAGGTGAAAACACACAATTTTGCAAAACATTGGTATAGTTTTTCCCCTCACAGTATATATATTATCTCACTCAATTAAAGCTTGCCTTACTGTAAACCGTTGCTTCCTTTTTTGTCCCTTTTACTTGTTGCATTTACACAATAAATGTAGTTTGTTGATTAAAACTACAGAACCACTATTATTGTCTTTGTTTTCAATGTAATTCCACCTATTGTTAGTACAGTTGACTATTTAAATTGATTCACGTAATTTGTAATGACTGTGAAGTATTTGCTCCTTATTGCTGAAATACCAAAAGTTTATCCAATCTAAATATAGAAACTCAAGAGCAATTATTAGAATCCGATATGAGATGACATTTAGTATCTCACACTAAATGTCATTAACTAACCATTTGGATTAATAACACATTTTAAGAAACTTAACAACACTTGACATGAATGAAACATAGTCAATTCCACATTTCATTTGAATAATACAATCACTTATTCCCCAATTCTATAGATTTTATCGTTATGATTTGTTCCCGAATTATATTGGATAACATATGATTTAACTTTTAATCAGATATAGTAATAAAAATTTAGCCATTTAGAAAACATATAAATACGAAGCGCCAATGAATTAGTAAAATGTATCTTTTAGCAGAGTATTTTCTAGTATAGTATATTTTGATATATGAGTTGCTCCAGGAGGTTATACTAATTTCCAAACTGAAAATATGTACTAAATCATTTAATAAACATAAAGAAAAACGTTATAAAATAAAACAGCACACTAAAACTAAAGAACTTTATAACAAGATAGAAAGCAGCTCTTTATATCCATATTTCTTCAATTATGACTAATCTAAATAAGTATACATTTACACATCCATCAAACCTACGTGATACAATAATTACACATTCCACAATATTAACTGAGATTTATAACATATTACACAGCAATACGGAACATATCCTATTAAACTGTGTCATAACCTTAACTAAGGTGCCTGCACAGAACTGTGGATACAACGTTTTACTATTACACAAACATTAATAACTTGAGAAAATATTGATTTTCATTATGAATTTTAGTACAGTAGGTGGATAAATGGTCCGGATGTTTTTCAGATTTTGACATTTTTGTAAATACAGCAAGAACCAATAACGCAATCGACGTGAAACAAAACCCATTAAAAAGATAAAACTATGTTTGTAAAGAGTGAAAATTCATAAAATAATTGAAATACTGGAGTTAAAATAATATGTGATCAAAAACGCTGTATCCATCCGGACCATTTTTCAGGGTACATGAAAATAAAATTAGTACTTTGTATTACGACCTTTAGCTTTGATAAAAGCATTGATTCTAACTAAAGTACAATCTATATACTCCTGACAGTTTTTCTTAGTAAAATTGGCCCATTGCTCTTCAATCCTTTGCCATAATTTTTGAATTCTTTTAGCTTTATTTCCATATGAGTTTAACTTTAGTTTAAGGGAATGCCATAGGTGTTTAATCGGACTCAAATCTGGACATTGAAATGGCTAGTTGTAAGTTTACTTAGCGTTAGATTTTTTGTCTTTAAACCATTAGTTTTGTGAGCTTTATAGTATACTTGGAGTCCTTATATTTCTTAAAATAGATGTTTTTCGAGTCAAAACCATACCAATTTAAGGTATCCTTCATAGTGGTTTTAAGGTTATAAATGTAAATTCTCTTCTTCGCGGTACCATCAGAAATTTGAAAGGCAACTTTATGGCCATTGCAAGTGATGCAGCACCACACCATTGAACTATCACCATGCTTGACAGTAAGTTCCAAATAATAGAATTGAAGCTTATTATCTGATTTTTCCAGCACTATTTGATGTCATTAAATCCCAAAATGCTTATTTTTGTTTTATAGGGGGAAACCATGCGTCACAAATTATTTATTATCCAAATTTTATGAGCATTGGCCTATTTAAGCCTTTTTGATCTGTGTGTGGCTGTAATTAGAGATTTTTTTTCGGCCTTGAATCCCATTGATTTGAGCAATTTAAGATATTTAAAATAGCTTATTTCAGTTTCAAGACCATTTAGATAGATTTCTACATCTTTTCTTGTTTTTAATTCACCAAGTACAGCCTTTTCGGGAATGTAATCCCAGATATTGCACTAATTAAAGTATGTCAACCAGATAAAGATGACACAATGTTCGGAAAAAA
Organism: Mucor plumbeus; assembly: GCA_016758945.1. Lineage (NCBI taxonomy): Eukaryota > Fungi > Mucoromycota > Mucoromycetes > Mucorales > Mucoraceae > Mucor > Mucor plumbeus. The sequence continues at coordinate 20,749 of JAEPRC010000463.1, forward strand.
CTTGTATTTATATTCCCGAATAGTACTTTTCTGAACTCCCAAAATATGTTTTATAAAAGTAGAGTAAGAATAACCAAATTTAAGCAAGTTTTTGATATTATTTTGTGTATCATTGGACAATGTGCGCGCCATATGAGGCAATGAGTAAAAATGGAGAAAGCATAATGAAAGAACGGAAAAATAAATAATAAAAGTAAAATAGATCAGTTCTTTTCTTATTTTTATTGATTATTAATACATTGTGATGTATAATCATGTAGATTTTAGTAAGTTTGAATTTTTTTGTTTAACCCTGAAAAATGGTCCGGATGCATACAGCGTTTTTGATTACTGTTTGTTTTAATTCCAGCAAATCAGTTGTTTTATGAATTTGCAATATTTATAAACATAGTTTTATCTTTTTAATGGTTTTTGTTTCACGTTGATTGCGTTATTGGTTCTTGCTGTATTCACAAAAATGTCAAAATCTGAAAAACATCCGGACCATTTATCCACCTACTGTATGTTAGTATCTAATCTAATTGTTAAAAAAGAAACAAGATAATACAAAGCATTTTACTGATTAGATTTAATAAAATTTGCAGCCACCATGTATCATTGCATGTCACAATAATAGGCATATAAAACGAGCCGAGCCTGTTTTACGCTACCGAGCTTTTTTCGAGGTTCGTTAAAATTAAACGAGCTTTTTTTTAAGCTCGTTCATCCCATACGAGCTTTTCTTGTGTGTGACTAAAGCTCGTTTGAGGAAGACGAGCTTTTGACTTCTTTCCAAAAACTCAAATGTGGCAGAAGTGCTTTATTTTGTCTGTCAAGCGATAAATGATTAAAGTAAGGCAAACTTATAATGTTTAGTAATATTATATCATTTACTAACTGTCATAAAATGTAAATAATACAAAGCTCGTATCTTTCGTACGAGCTTTTTTGAAAACTCGGCTCGAGCTCGTGTAGCACAAAGCTCGACTCGTCTTTAATGGTTACACAATAATGCAGAATTAAATGAAACATGTTTGAAGGGTTTTTTCTATATGAATTTAACAATTTTTTGTAAGTTCATTTTTGATTTAAAATTGCAGTATGTTCATTTTTTAATTGAATTAATGGTCTATAATTTACATCTATTTCCTTGTAATACAGTATCATAAGTTTTGGTGTTTCAAATTTTAACTAATGTAGTGACAATTACAAATTTATAAAATCATAATTTAGCTAGTGGCAATAACTAAAAAAGCTTTTATTGGATGAAAATCCGACATTTTTAATTCAAATAAATTATGTATTGTCTGGAAAACTAAAATCGTTCTTAATTAAAAGAATAAGTCGCTTTTTAGCATATTTAAAATGATTCTCAAACATAATCTCATTATTATCCAGTAGCATTTGGCTGTAATGTATGGTCTTCATTCGCTGAATCTTAAACAATTTTAGTTTTCCATTTAAAAGAAATTCTTTTCGTTTGTTCAACTTTTGTTTTACCTTGTTGAATATTCCGATATTCTCATTTACTAATATTTGTTTAATTGTTATCTTGTATGAGGAATATTATATTATTAACAAGGCTGATATACTGAAACTTTATAACATTTGAACCAAAATTCTATTTTCTCATTTGCTTTGGGAATTCATAAACGTACTGTGAGGGGAAAAACCCTACCGTTTATCTTCGAATATTCACTTTAGCTTATATTTTTTTAAAAGAAGTAAAGCTAAATATCCACAATCTATACCGTTTAAAAAGTAGCATTTGGGCTTTCATATAAAATACTTTAAAAGGTTGTCTCGTACATAGTTAGCAATTGAAACGGAGTTAAAATGAGAAAAGACAAAATATATGATAGTAAAAAAAAGGGAAAGGAAGGTATGTGATGTTTTTACTTCCGATATACATATCAGAAAAATCTCAAAATTGTTCTGAGACATGCGATTCTTCTAAGATACCCGAGGAATGTATAAAAAGTATTAAAGATTAAGTAGATTAGCTCAGTATCCCCCACTTTTATTACTTACTTTATTTACACTTCATCTAACACTATCCCTCCTCATTTAACTTCCGATGTTAAAAATTCTATAAAGTCTTTGCTGTTTAATAAAGCTTCTTTTTCTGCGATCCAGAAATTATATCCAACTATATCATTGAGTACTATTACAAGGTATAGAAAGCAATACTTGGGTGATGTCAGAATATCAAAAGGTCGAAGACCAAACAAAATCAGCAAGTCTACGAAATCTTATATTGCAAGACAGCTTCGTACAGATAGATTAGATGATTCAAAGGGTATGCAAGAACATCTTAGAATGGAAGGTGTTGATATGTCATTGAGCGGCATTAGGAAAGGCCTCAAAAAAAGGAGCTTTGATGCCAAAAGGAAAATCAAGACAAACTTTGTCAGCAAAGACAACAAGGCAGAACGATATGCATGGGCCAAAAAATACAGAAATTATACATTGATAGACTGGCGTTAATGGGTCATTTTTGATGAGACCAGAGTCAATATGTGGGGCACTGATGGCAATTCTTTCGTTTGGTCGGATGGTGACAATACTTTGCTGCCTCATCAAATGGAGCCTCACGTTCAAGGATATGGTGGAGGGGTTATGTTCTGGAGCTGTATAACTGCAACGGGCCCTGGTTATGGTACTTCAATTATTAATGGCTCAATAGGTTCATCTGTTTATGTTGATATTTTGGAAACTTCATCGTTAGACACATTGGACTACTTTGACTTACATATAAAAGACATTCGTTTTTAACAAGAAAGAGCCACATCGCATACCTCTGTTATTACTAAATGGTGGTTTAACAAGCACGGTTTCTCTATTAATACTATTATGAATTGGCCGGCTCAAAGCCCAGACTTAAATCCAATTGAACATGTTTGGTATCCTCTAAAACGACGTCCTAATGCGTTCCCTACTAGACCCACAACCAAAGAAGAATTGGAACAGAGGATTGCCACTGAATGGTATAAACTTACTGAAAATGGCTGCCTAAAATATATAGATAGCATGTCAGCAAAAATTAAAGCCATCGTCAAGAGTAAGGGCGGCCCCACTAAATATCAAACTTTTTTTATAATAAACAAAAATTGAATTTTCTAACTTTAGCCCGTTTTCTCACTAGTCGCTGATGCTGAATATGTGCATAAGTTCTATCATTGAAAAGCCCTTAGTTTACTTTACAAAATAATATAAGCCATATGTTTATATGCTTAATATAGGGAAAGAAATCCATGCAAAAAGGTAATTTTGAAAAAAAACGGTAGGGTTTTTCCCCTCACAGTATGTATTTATGTCTTTATACAATTATAGTAGTAAATTTGTCACTTTCTTACTTCATGCAATACATGAATTTTTTTTTTACAATAGTATATCGATTTCACATAACTAGCTATTTTACATAAAACGGTATGAATTTTAAATTGTTTATGATATATTGAAAATTGATTTTTTTATTTGTTTATAATGTGCTTTATATATATACTTGTGTATTACTAACTGTAAGTGATATATCTTATTTTGTTTTTCTTATTCATCTTTCACCTTAAAAAATATATATAGATTTCATTGAAATCAACATTTTCTGTAATTAATTCATAGTTTAAGACGCTGTTATTACGTTTTTTTTTTGAAAAAGAAGTTTATGCCATGACGGATTCTACCATTTGCATGCAATTGAACATTGTTTATATTTTATGGAATTTAGTTCGATTAAATCACTTATACGTTAAGTACATTGATGTACTACTATTGTTATATCTGAATCAATAAGAATTGAACAAGAAGAGTAAAAAAGTTGGAATTTATTCAACACACAGTATGAGAAAATATATATATAATAGATGGCTATCTCGGGTATTACATGAATAACGTTAGTACTACGGAGATTAAGAATGTATAAATAGAGATGAGTAATGTTATATATAGGTTCTAATATAACAACTATAATAATACCACAATTTATTATTATATATTATAAAAGAGCGGTTATTGTTAAAAATTTATAAAAAAATAAAACCAGTGCATTTCAAGTGCTATTTTTTCCATTTTTAATATTCTTGAGAACATTTTTAATATTTTTTGAGCACCTTTTGTGATATATTCTTGCAAAATATACGTTTATATAAGCCATTTTGTAATGATTTGATCTGTTACATTCTTACCCTAATATTAAATATTACATAACTAACCTATAACTCTTATAAATATTGATAATCCATGCAGACTAAATGAACATTAGTGAGTTTATCGGTTTCTTCCTTTCCCTTATATATATCCCAATTGGCAACATACAACACCTTAATTTTATTGCATATTTTTTGGATGTACTTGAGTGAGCGCATCCTCGGCTTTATCTTAGCTCGATGAGCATATCCATTTATTAAGAAAAAATGTGCCTACACGAGAGCTTCGATGCTCTCAAAAATTCATCCGGGTGGACATAGTGATTGACCAAATTAATCTAAAATTGGTTTACAAGAAGTGAGTATACGAACTGAGGTGTTAATTTTTTGAAGTTACAAGATGAATTCCATTGGAAAAAACCCTCCCGTTTTTATTTCACCAAAAATCATCATGTTTTGGTCGAGATAAACAAAATATTAGTTCGTTTTACAGCCTAAAACCTATTATGACTGAGTTCTAAAACCGATTTGACACTACGGGAAAAAAATGTAAAATGAGGTATAAACTACAACTTTTCTGAAAAAACTACTATAATATTCGCTGTAAAAACTGTTTTATATTAAGATTATATTGGGAAGATAAAACTTTATAATAATTTTACATAAAAAAATAAATAACTGCAAATTCTAAAATTGCCAATTTCGAATTTTTTCCCATAGTGTGACAAGTCGATCCAGAAATGATCCAGAAAACAAAATTATCTAATAGCTCATGAACTGTAAAATTACTTAAAATAGTCTATTAAATGACTTTTGTATGGTTTTAGATTTTGCATTTGATTAAATAATAATTGGTCAAATGTTTCGCACTAAATTTGGCGTAAAATGCAATTGAAATACTAAAGGTTTTTCGAAAATATACACTAGCTTTTATTAACATATTTCGAATATAAACAATTAATATAATGCGTACTAAATTTATCTGTCGACCTAGCTATTAATAAGCTTTTTAGCTATGTTTTTTGTAGAGAAAATAAGATTTTTGTCAATTTTTTTTTTTCAAATTCAGAATTTGGAACGAGGGTATACTGGTCTTTTTAAGAATAAAATCAAGGGTATTCTTTTTTTACGCATTTTTGAGGATATTTTTACCAAAAATCAATATTTTCAAAAAAACTGAAATGAAGCTGATAGAGCTCACTGAGATCTATAACAAAATTAAAAAACAACTGTTGCTTAATTTAGCAAATATTCTGCAATCAGCTACAAAAAAATGTCAAAAAAAAGGGGGGGAGGAAAAGTACTTAAATTTTTTTTTACTTAAACATGTTATAAAGCGCTACAAAAAAAGCATGCTTTATTATTAAAAAGTGTTAGTATAGCTTAGTTTTTTGTGAATATATGAGAGCTCAAAGTTTTTAATTTTTAATAGTAAAATACGTGTAAAAAACTAAAACATTAGCATTCAAAAAATTATATCAACTGTAAAAATACAGTAGAATATTTTTGGATACTTGTTTTTGGATTAAAGTTGAACGTCTTAAGTACATTGGCATGTAGTTGTTTCTTGGTATTATTAAATGAAAAAAAAGTAGGCCGTGGATGAAAAGTGGGGCCCAGTTTTTAAGAAAAAAGCAGTGAGTTTTATATACTTTTGAGACTTTCGTGAAGTATAAAATAAATTTAAGAATAGGTAGTACAATGCAACCATTTCGTATCTACATAGTGTTTCCTAGGATATATATATTATATGACAAGCGTTTAATATGAGGCTTGTTTTAGAAAAGAGAACATGTCCCTGACATTGAAGAATGAAGACTTTGAAAATTCAGTTTTCAAAATAAAATACAAAAAAGAGTTAAAAGATAGATTTTGTCAAAATGTATGAGCATCATTGAATATTGTAGCATAAAACGTATTTCTAATGACGACTTATTTGTTAAAAAAATATTATCAAAATACTCCTAAAAATTAGTAACACTAGCTATTTGGAATGCTAAAGTAGCATCAAATTTTGATCAAATATCTACAGTAAGCGATATCATGTACCTGCATCAATGATTCAAATTTCAGCTTTCATAGCTCATTTTGCGCTGAGTAAATTAGAAAATCTTGTTTTTAATTTATTATTTTTATAGTGTAAAGTATCTTTTTTAAGATACTGGCACTGATCAAGTGAAGTGCTGTCATTCTCAACATCAACTGCTAAGCTCAATATTTATTGGCGCGTTGTGATTTTCAAGCAGTATATGCATGAATTACAGTATTATATTTTTTGATTTAATATTGATTATTAAAAAGCCTAATGCCCTTTGACCAACTTGAAAAGTCGTATCGCAACTCTATCTTCAAATTCGAAAGAGTTACCTGGACAATAAAATTACGAATTCTACACATTATGTATTTTTTCATATGTATCTATTAAATAAATTTTTCTAAATATATATATATTGTGTTTATAAATTGACAAATTCTCTTTATTAAATATTATATTATGAAACTGATGCTTATAGTTCACGCTTGATATACTTCATTGTATCGATATCTACTACAATCTTGTCGCCTTCATTGACAAATTCAGGAACTTGTAATTTTGCACCGTTAGTTAAATTAGCAGTTTTGTAAACAGTGCCCTTTGCAGCCTGACCAGCACGATCTACAACGGATTGAACTGTATAGGTATAGTTTGAAGGCAATTTAAATGTACAGGGCTGTCTACCATGCTCAGGTGTAGTTAAGAAGCTGACAGCAATAGGCATGGAATCTATAAAGCATGTTTAGTACACATGATTTGGCCAATTAAACGAAACATACCTTCCAACATGCCAACTGCTTTATCTCCTCCTTCACATTTGGAGGTTGTCATTTCAATTTCTTCAAAAGTTTCTAAGTTCAACAAATGAATTTGATCGCCTTCAGAGTATAAATATTGGTAAGGTTCATCAGCTAAATTCAAAACTGATAAATTTTGTTACATTTGTTAGTATAGAACATAATTTTACATTGTATCTCGACTTACTTTCTAATGAATCTCCAGATTTGAAACGCTCATTGATTTTAGCAGGAGATAAAATATCTTGCAGCTCCATCTTGACAACAGCACCACCTCTTCCAGTAGATACATGGTCTCTAGTTAATACTTTCCAAGGCTTATCTTTGAATTGCACAATTTGACCTTTTTTAATAGAGCCAACACTTAGCTTATAGAATCTCTTGGTCGATACAGATGTACCACGAGGCAAATAATGCGCACAACGGATAGAAGCTTGTCTTGCTAATGTAAGTAAGTTTGATGACATTTTATGAGTCAAGTAGTGTCAAATAACAAAAACCAAGTTCTTGGAATATCGCATTAATTCCAAGGGGCAATCATTTATAGTTTTAAGCCACTAAATGGTATTAATCTCCTATTTAATCTACCTCGAGAGAGACAGAAGGTACAAAAAAAAAAAAAACTGTTACTCATAATTTACACATACATCTCTCTTACTCTCTTTCAACAGAAATGGCTGATTTAAGTAACAATATGAAAGACTTAAATCTCAAAGGCGAAGCTGTTAAAGTTGCACCCGCTAATGCCGCTGAAAATGCTACTCAAAATGTCACCCCTTGGGATGTTGAGGGTGCTGTCGTTGATGGTGTTCAACAAGCCATCGATTATAACAAACTTATTGAACAATTCGGTACTAGACCTATCGATGATGCTTTATTGGAACGTTTCGAAAAGTTAACTGGTCGTAAACCTCATATTTTTTTGAGAAGAGGTACCTTTTTCTCTCACAGGTAATACAAATTCAATAAATTACATAATGTATATTAAATGAACGCGAAATTTATAGAGAGTTCAACTTGATTCTTGATCGTTATGAACAAAAGAAGCCTTTCTTTTTATATACTGGTCGTGGTCCTTCCAGTGCATCTATGCATTTAGGACATATGGTTCCTTTTGTTTTCTGTCAGTAAGTTTGTTTATATTTATAAATCATAGCATTGGCTGTGTATCTGATATATTTTTTTTCTTCTTTGTTAATAGATGGTTGCAAGATGTTTTCGATGTACCTATTGTTATTCAATTGACTGACGATGAGAAATTCTTGTTCAAGGCTAATTTGACCGTTGAAATGTGTCGTCAATTTGCCATTGATAACGCTAGTGATATTATTGCTTGTGGTTTCAACCCTGAAAAGACATTTATCTTTTCCAACTTTGATTTTGTTGGGTAAGAATAAATGAAAAAATGTAATTAGAACAGTGAAATTAACAGTTGTTATTATATAGTCAAGAATTCTACCACAACGTTGTTAGAATCTCTCGTTGTATCACATTATCTCAATCAAAAGCTACTTTTGGTTTTGTTGATAGGTAATTTGAATGATAAATCTTTATGGAGCAGAATTCAGTCTAATATTTATTGTGTAGCGATAATGTCGGTAAAGCTCATTTTGTCTCTGTTCAAGCTGCACCATCATTTTCCAACTCTTTCCCTCAAATCTTTGGTGGTAAAAAAGATATTCCTTGTTTAATTCCTTGTGCTATTGATCAAGATCCTTATTTCCGTTTAACTCGTGATGTTGCAAAGAGATTGAAATATCCCAAGCCATCTCTTATTCATGCCAAATTTTTCCCTGCTCTTCAAGGCCCTCAAACAAAGATGAGTGCTTCAATTGATTCTTCAGCCATCTTTATGACAGATACCGCTAAACAAATCAAAAACAAGATCAACAAGCATGCTTTCTCTGGTGGAGGAGCTACTGTTGAAGAACATAGAGCCAACGGTGGTAATCCCGATGTTGATGTTGCTTATCAATATCTTTCCTTCTTTTTGGAAGATGATGAAGAATTACAAAAGATCCGTGAATCTTATAAATCTGGTGAATTAATGACTGGTGAATTAAAGAAGATTTGTATTGAATTATTACAAAAGTTTGTCGGTGATTTCCAAGAAAGAAAGAGTAAAATTACTCCTGAAACCATTGCTTACTTTATGGATTCTACTAGAAAGATTGATTCTTCCATGTAAAAAAAAAATGTAATAAAATTTTAATGTCTTGAAATTGTGTAACATATAATTATGATTTGAAAGGGGAGGGGGAGGGTTTATACGAGGGGTGGTAGTGTTATATTGTATTTGTTTGGTTTCTTTTTACTTTTTCTCAAATATTAACAAGAAATGTCTACTAAAAGAACAGGCTCAAGGATCCCTTCAGCTGCTTCTCATCGCAATGACAATGCTTCTACATTTTCAACAAATGAATCTACAACTGGTAGTAGACAACGTCAATCAAAGAGAGATGAGGTATATATAACAATGTATACGCGGATATGTTATAATGTTTTATTGCTTATTCATATTATGAATAGGCCATTAGAAAGAAACTAGAATCAGAATTATCTAAAAAAAAGACTGGATCAAAAAGAGTTCGTCAAACTCGTAAAATTGCAGGCACTGTATCAGCTCTTAGACCTGCTCAAGCACTCACTGTTAAAGAAAATATGTTGGTTATTGAAGCATCTCAATTAATGGCAGCAAAGAGAAGTGATTGTGTACTTGTTGTAGATGAAGACGAGCATTTAAGTGGTATTTTCACTGCTAAAGATCTTGCTTATAGAGTAGTCGCTGAATCTTTAGATGCAAGGTATTTTGCTATTCGGGATCAACTATGTTGAAGCAAATATACTTATTAACTTTATCCGTAGAGATACAACTGTAGCTAAAATTATGACTAAAGGCCCCATGTGTGTTACTTCTGATACATCTGCAACTGATGCTTTAAACCTTATGGTATCCCGTGGTTTCCGTCACTTGGTAAATCGTCTTGAATGCTATTTTACTGTACATTATATTAATCATCCATATTCCTCATTAGCCTGTTTGTAATGAAGAAGGAGATATTTTTGGATTATTGGATATTACAAAATGCTTATATGAAGCGCTCGATAAAATGGAAAGAGCATTTGGTTCTTCTCGTAAATTATACGATGCCCTGGAAGGTGTTGAAAAAGAATGGACCAATTCACCTATTCAATTAGTTCAATACATGGAAGCTTTGCGTGATAAAATGGAATGCCCTGACTTGAACTCAGTTTTAGACGGTTTAGCTCCTGCTGAAGTCAGTGTAAAAACTAATGTTCGTGATGTTGCACGTATGATGAAAGAGTATCACACGACAGCTGTATTGGTTACAGATAGAGATGGTTTAGCTGGTATCTTTACAACAAAGGATGTTGTGCTACGTGTAATTGCTGCTGGTTTAAATCCAGAGAATTGTTCAGTTGTAAGAGTTATGACGCCCCATCCTGATACTGCACCTCCTCAAATGTCAATTATGGACGCATTAAGAAAAATGCATGGTAATAGGAATGATACAATGGCATTTTGCAATATACTAAAATGTCTTTTATATATATATATATATAGATGGACATTACCTTAATCTTCCTGTCATTGAAGATGGTGATGTTGTTGGTATTGTCGATGTCTTAAAATTGACTTATGCTACAATGGAACAGATCAACAGTATTCAAGGCAACGATGGTGAAGGCCCCATGTGGGGTAGATTTTGGGATAGTTTTGGAGCTGCAGATCAACATGACACAGAATCACAACTTTCTGATCCATTATCTTCTCAATTACTCTCTGCTCATTCACAAAATAGTAATACAAATGGAAATGGAGGTATCGCTCGCGCCATTTCCCCTGAACCTTCTGCTTCATTCTCTCAACTTCAAGGTTTTTCAGAAATTACACCTAATGAATCAGCAAGCATGGTAGCCAACAATGAAGAAAGCCGTTCTATTATGTCCGAAGATACTAGAGCAATGAGTAAAGGTGAAGATGTATTTTCCTTCAAATTTACAAGTGATGGTGGAAAGACCCATCGATTTGCTTCTGTTTATAATAGCTATACTGCACTTTTAGAAGCTGTTCGTCAAAAAGTAATTGGAGAACATTTAGCTCATCTTGGAGCTAATCCAGATGATGTACCTGTTGAATCCTGGTTAAGCATTTCTTATTTGGATGATGAAGAAGATCAAGTTTTAATTACATCTGATGCAGATGTTTCTGATGCTGTCAAATTAGCTCGTAAGATGGGTCAAGATCGTGTCAAATTATTTGTACATGATGCCACTGAAAAGGAGGAAGAAGTAGTAGAGGAGCCGGTTGTTATTGAAAAGGTGATAGAAGAAAAATTAATTGAACCAGTTGCTCCTCCTGTCGTTACTTCTCCACCAACTATCGAAGTTACTGAAGCCATTCAAGAACCTCATCATGAAAAAAAGAGCAAGAGACGTAGCGCTAAGAAGGAAGTTGAGTCTGGCTCTGATTCAGAAGATGATAAAGTTCATGTTAGAGGCCGTAATAAACAAGAAGGCGCTACTGTTGCAGGTATTCCTCAAGAATTAGTGTTGCCAGCAGCCATTGCCTTTTTGGGTGTAGTTATTGTTGGCGTATTTGCCTTCTCAAGAGTTAGCTCAAATCATCGTTAATCATACCGTAGATCAATTACAAGCATGCCCCCATTATTATATCAAACCAAGATTTTATTTATGTATTTATGAACAAAAATAAGCAAACCCTTCTAATTTTAGAGTGATGTTTTACATTTAAATGATAAACTAGATATATTGCAGATCAAGAGCTGAGAAAAATTAGTTCATCTTAAATTAGGAACAAGTTCAATTTTTACAAATAAATAATGCAAACAAAAAAACACATAGAAAAAGGTTGACATCTGAGAAACATTTTGCATTAAAACACTGATTAATACATTTCGTCGTTTAAGGTTCTAAAAAATTCTTTATACACAAGCATTACAATATGCCACTATAGTAAGTGGAGCATTAGTTTTGATTTTATTTCTTTTCTGTTGTAGCACTACTATCAGTTTTTTTCTTGGGTGCAGGAGGAGCCTTCTTCTTTTTCTTCTTCATTGCTAAAGGATTAACACCTTTAACTTTTCTCTTTTTAGGTTGTGGTTTATGTGATTCAGTCTTTTTTCCCTCTTCTTCTTCATTGGAGAATAAAGCTCTTTTAATTCTTAAGGTATCTTTATCTAATGGCTTTACTTTTTCCATTTCATTCAATCTCATTACTTGTTTTGATTTTTCTGTCATTGGTTCAAGACCGAGACCTTGTTGCTTGACATTAACGTAAATGATTGGCACACCAGGAATCTTTCGCATACGATCTTTAAGTTTGGGATTTTGAGTAGCAACACAGAAATGTAGTTTATTCTCGGCACCAACCAAATCTCGAATACATTGATAACTGGAAACAGGTGAGTCTTTATGTGGACAACGTCGAGCTTCAGATTTCTTGGCTAAAATGTAGGCGCTGGTGAAATCATGTCCTTTGGATTTAATGTCTTGTAAAATGCATTCGGTTACAACTAATTTAAATCAGTCAATCAAACATGTATTATTTAGGTATCTCACAATAATTTTCATACCTAAACGAGTAACATCTCCCATCAAGAATGGAAGTTCATCTTTGATGTAAACTTGCTTTTCTAAAGCCGCTTTACAAAAGTCACCATCCACTAATTCAAAATGTCAATTGCTCCATAAAATAATAGAATTGAATATCAAAATTACTTACTTAAAATTTGATATGGAGGCCTAAACCCAAATCCTACCGAATAAGCATGAACAGTTTTTTTGTTTGAACGTGAAGATTTAGTCATGTTGGTTTTAATCAAGGAAGAGAATTAGACATTCGGGAAAATATTTTCATTAAGGATTTGATGTGACTATTGGAGCCCGAAGAAAGAGGGTGCTGGGGATCAAAAAAGTAGGTCTTTTTGTGAAGGGAGCATCTTCTGTCAAGGGGCCTGTAACTAAAAAACATATCTCTTTTTATTATTTTGTCGTTATGTCTAATTTATTGAAATTTGCTCGTATTTTACCTGCAAATGTGGTAACTCGTACCATCAGCAGTCAAATGGTACCTTCCATTATCAATGTATCTACTAGACGATTTGCCAGTAATTTCCATCAACATCAACATCAACATCAACAACAACAAGATGACATTCTTCAATATAGAGAAAAGCCAGAATCATTATCTTATTTCACTGGTAACTTTAAATACAACGATCTTTTGATTGAGCTCGATGCACTTTACAAAAAATTTGAAGATTGGAAGCCTACAGATCATATTGAGGCAATTGTTCCTTCTGACCTTGTACAAATCACTGATGAAAAGGTTTATTCTTGGAAGTTGCGTGATAAGATGTCGGAATTACTTAATATCCCTCTTACTACTTCACAATGGAGAAAGATTACAGCTCATCTCAGTACCCTTGCTTCTCTTCCTAAGCCTTTGCCTGCTTCTGTGGAAAGTATTTTAGAGCCCTATCAAAGATTTGATGCTTCTCATCAAAACAGCGGTGAAATTAAGTCTCGTACATTGGACGAAATGGGTCGTGCTTATGCTGTAGGTCGTAGAAAGGAATCTAGTGCTAGATGTTATCTTGTAGAAGGTGAGGGTAAGGTGCTTGTCAATGGTTTAGAAGTAGATCAATACTTTCAAAGATCTGTTGACCAAAACGAAGTAACTTTGCCATTGGATGTGACAGAATTAAAGAATAAATTCAATGCTTGGGTTGTTGTAAAGGGTGGTGGAAGCACTGGTAATTAATTACTGTTAACAGATTTTATTTTCTAGATTACTGATTTCTTTTTTTTTTCTTTAGGTCAAGCACAGGCTATTAAACTTGGCCTTGGTAAAGCTTTATTGATCCACAATAACGAATTAAAGCCTGTTTTACGTAAAGGTTAGTAACATTGAAAAATACAGAGTTAATATGAAAACTTGAATTAACATGAATTATATTTGTAGCTGGCTGCATTACTCGTGATCCCAGAGTTGTTGAACGTAAGAAGGAAGGTCAAAGAAAGGCCCGTGCAAAGTATACCTGGGTCAAACGTTAAGAAATCTTTGTATTTTCTACTATTTGCTGTATATTTGTTTTATATATAAAAAAAAAAGAATAATAATAATAATAAAAAAAAGAGCCCTATCATTATTTAGAATCTAGTATATACTTGGTATATCATCGTTATATTTATTGATGGATATTATGCAACAAATTTTTCCAATGTGTCGTGATAAATTTTATTTGTAGGGTAGGTAAATGCTTTTCAGAGGGGCATATATTTTAAATAGTCAATTCGCATTACACTATTTCAATGCTACAAATGGTCATAAAAAGTGCTTAATCTACAGTCGAACCTCAATTTAAGGGCGCCCGTGGTTTCTTTTAAAAAGTCTCCTATATCCAGGACCTCCCTTAAATCAAATTTAAAACACAGATCAACTTCAATTTTAAGAAAGGAATGAAGGCATCTTAGATAATCACACTACATCCTTAATCCACGATGGTAATGATGAAATTTACGATATGGTAGAAACAAACTAAGTTATTCCTGTAAATGAAGAAAAATTCTAGCAAGTTTAGGTTATATTGTTACTTCAAACTTTGTTGCTACAAACAATGAGGATTTCAAATACGTAAAGATATGGTAGATTTCTACTTACGATATAAAAAAACCCTTAATACAATGCAGATGCAATCAAATTACATTAAATGGGTTTTTCTCAAAAGATTAGAAAACATTTTCAGTATTTACATCTAGTAAAAAAATTTTGTACCTAAAATTGTTCTTTTTTTAATTTTGGGGCCAATAATATTATAATAAAATAAGGGACATGTGGAAATAAAAAGTTCCCTTAAATATAAATTCGAAATAAGGGATTTTAAGCTATAAAATTTGTCCACCAATCTTCGGTGGATACAAAAGCCTCCTTTATATCGAGGTTTCCGTTATACTGAACGGCCTTATATTGTGATTTGACTGTATATCTAAATACAACTTCATATCACCAAGCCAAAAAATAAATTGTCTATTATGCACGTAGCAGATATCT
>JAEPRC010000464.1:0-35791 GCA_016758945.1 Mucor plumbeus
ACTATGCTGTCTCTGCTAAATATACTGCCTAATGACTAGTGACTTATATTAGCCAATAGAGTAAGTGCCATATTAAGGATCCAAACGAGCTTCTGCTGCAGTGGTAGGCACACCTAGTGTTGATCCACAGAATCATAATAAATTTAGTCTCTCCAATTTGCTGCAGCAAATCGTCGCTCATAAATCAAATATCTCGCAAGCAAAACCATTAGTCAATGAATCAAATAAATTTATCATTCAAATTATATAATCGTGACATAGCATCAATTGAATCAAAAAAATTTTTTTTTATAATTACAATGGATGGCTACAAGATGTACATATTTATTATATAAAGTTATTATTATTATTATGATACAATTTTTTGTGTGTTTTTTATGTTTATAATTCATGCGCTTTTCGAAGATCTCGGCTTGCTTTAATTAGAGGAATCAAAGTTTTGACATTCTCCCCTCTTTTCAAAAAGGGATGCTCTAATAATGTCTTGGCACTTGGTCTTTCTACGCTGTCTACAGTCAATGATTGCTTTAAAAATTCTTTTAGTTTATCTGATAATTCGTCAGGATGTTGTAAAGATGGTGTTCCATTTGTTGCGATTAAATATAAAGCTCTCAAAGGATTTTCATGCAGATATGGGGGTTCGCCCTCAATCATTTCAATCACCATGATACCTAACGACCATATATCAATCTTGGGCCCATATTCTTTTCTGGTAACAACTTCAGGTGCCATCTAAAATGTTTTGTTTAATATAACTCCATTTATCTTGCAAAACAATTGAATACTTTACCCAATATGGTGTACCAACCATTGTTGTTCTAGATTCTTCATCATTTAATCTTGCACAAAAGCCAAAATCAGCTACAAAACGAAGATGTTAGCATATCAAATGTTAACTTAACAGCAAAAAAAAAAAAAAAAAAAAAAAAATTTACTTAATTTAACATGGCCATTCAATCCCAAAAGTACATTATCAGATTTGATGTCACGATGAATAATGCCAAGTGAATGTAAATGATCAATTCCCTCTAATGTTTCTCTACAAACCGTAGCGATTTGACTTTCTGTCATCATACTTGTAGTAACAACATCTGTCAAGCTTCCACCCTCCATATATTCCATCACTACCCATAATTCATTGGATACCAAAAAGGAATCAATAAAATTCACGATATTTTTGTGCTGAGCTTCCCGCATGACCAAAATTTCATTAATGATCACTTCCTTTCGTGATTGCTGTGCTAAATTCATTTGTTTGATTGCGACAGACATGTTGGTATCTACTGATTGAGCTGTATAAACACCACCAGAAGCACTAAAATAGATATAATTCATCAATATTTAAATTCTTTGTTGTCTTAATTTATAAACTAACCCTTGACCAATTTTGATCATATTTCGATAAAGCTTTGTGGGATCAGCATCCGTACAAATGGCTTGAAGATCTGCAATCACTTGAGCATCTTTTAGGGCTTCTTTTTGTTGTCTCTGCTCCCTACGAAATTGCCGTGTCTTGTCTTGCTGTGTTGTATCCATAGCTGGATCAAGTGGAGCTGCCGAGGGCGCAATATAAACAGAAGATAACACGCGAGGCGGTTTATTGGATCGTGGTGGGGGTGTTGGAGTCTTTGTAAGTGCCGCTGCCATATCATCCGTCGTTGTTGTTGTTGTTGTTGTTGTTGATGATGATGATGATGCTGTTGCTTTGGTTGCTTGAATAGGCAATTTTTTTTTTGGTAACACAGCAGGTTTAGTCGACAATGGTGGTTTAGGGGGAGGTAACTTTTGTAATTGTGAAGATTTCTCTGGACGAGCTGGTATAGGGGGGGCAGATGATACTGTAAGAGGAGGACTAGGAGGCGCCACTGGAATACTGAGTGTAGTAGTAATATGTGGAGATGTTGTTGTTGAATTAAGAGACGGAGGTGGCGGTGGAGAAGAATTATTAAGTCGATTGTATTGATGATTTATATTGCTTTTATGCTATCGAGAAAAAAAAAAAGGAGTTAATATCAACCAAGTAAAATAAACAAATGACATACTGCAATTGTTGTAGGTGGCCGAGTGGGTACAGGAGGCTTGGTATCTTGATTTTGTTGATCATTACTACTAGAAACAACAACCAATTGAGGTCTTGTTCGTTGAGGTAATGGCGGAGGGCTTGACCGAGAAGTATAATTTCTTGGATGAACATTGTCAAATTTTTCCCATACAGTATCCAAAGATTGATCTTTTGAATCTTTATAAAATCCTAGTACATCTAACACAGCCTATTTTAAATGTAAATGATGTGTTTTTCTTTTACGCCTTGATTACACAAAAAAAAAAAAAAAAAAAAAAAAAGTAAATTACCTGTGGATTTTGCTGTTGCTCTTTTTTAGTAATACCACTTTGCTGTAGAAGGATATGCCATTCTCTTGGCATGCCTGTAAACTCGCCAGTTTGTGGATTGAAGCCAACATGTGTTACATGAACCATATTATATGGAGAGGATATCTTGGCTTTTCCATTGCCATTGTTTTGTGATTTGGCATGTGCACTATTGACAGATGATGTAGTTGAATTTCCTTGTATAGTCCATAAATCTTTTTTAGTGTAGTTAGTAAATATCTCTATAGCAATATAAGTAAACAAACTTACCACTAACACTACCGACTACTTTCCCGAGCATTCCCTTCAAAGTAGACCCACTTCTTTGAGCTACAATTGGTGATGGAGTTGGAGCAGAATTTAACGAGGATGAAGATGATGGAGTTAAAGCTGTAATTTTCTTGTTATGATTATTATTATTATTATTATAACCTGATTTTAATGCCCCATTTCTAATAGGTCTTGGTGGGGTTGCTGGTAAAGGTGGTGGTAAAGAAGCGACCGAAGAAGCTAAAACAGGTGGAAGTGGAGGAGGGGAAGGAGGAGATGTTGGAGAAGAAGAAGTAGAAGGTTGTATGTCAACTTTTTTGCTAGGTTTCGGTGGTAATGGAGGTAAATAATTATTATTGCTGTTATTAGGCGTATTATTGATTGTTGTTATTGTTGTTGTTGTTGTTGTTGCTGAAGTTGAGGTTTTTAATGTTGGCTCATTGTCAGATTTACTATTAAATAACTTAATATTCGCGGATACAAGACCTATCGCTGGAGAAGAAGGGGACGACATCCTTTATTTTCTCCAATACCATTGGAAATCCCTTTTGGTTTTATATAAGAAGAAGAAAAAGGAAAAAAGAAGAAATATGTGACGCAGAAGAATATATAATGTTTATATAAAAGATCATCATCATCATCTCAAACATTTTACACACTTTCAGCGGAGTATTTTATAATATGTTGAAGAGTAATTTACAGTACTGTAGTGTTTACACTTTAAATTCAGACAAAATAAGTAAAATTTGGGATGAAATGAGGGATGAAATGAGGGATGTAGTGAGGATAAAGTTTGGATGTAATGGGAATAAAATTTAAATATAATGAAAATGATATTTGGATAAAATGAGGGTAAAATTGAGATGAAATGAGAATGAGATTCAGAGATAGTGAGAAGGGAAATCAAAAAAGATTAAATTAGTCTCAAGTATTTCAAAGAGTTAATCCAAATGAACTTATCAGTAATAATCTAAAGCCTTTCCAATAGCAGAAAGCCAAACCATGTACATTATGGCGACATGAAATATATATTAAGTAAATCTAACTTCTCTTGAAAGCAGTAGGACGACCATCTTATTTCCAAATGGAAGATGCAATGGACATAATATTCTTGGATGCGTTTACATCTCGCTGCCACAGTGTTTTACATGTTTTACAGACAAGGTGATTATATCCTACAAGCTTACCGGAATCAGCAGTATCTGGATTATATTTACTGCATTTACAGTAGTTTTTATTATAATGGCCAACTAAACCACAATCTATACATGTGGGAACTATTAATTTGGTACTTAGAATATACACCGTTTTCGTTTGCTTTGCTACAACTACTTACTAGTTTCAGAATTTCTTTGATATTTGACACTTTAGATTTTAGCATAGATAATTTCTTTGTAATACATTTAGATACGAAAGGTTTGATAACAAAAGAAAAAGAGCTTTATAATGATATATCATTTCTAACAAAGTATGCTCAGTGTTCTGTTCAGTTATCTACGGGTAACCAGGCAGTCAAAAAACTGATAACAGGAAAATAAGTATTTGGTTCAATACGATGGTAATGAATGAAATAAACGAAAGAAAATGATTTAACTACAGTAAATGAAATTAATTTCATCGCAGACAGTAAGGATATTGCACTAATACAATAAAAATAGTTTTGAAAGAAGGTACATTTGACAGGAAGTATCTTTGTTAGATTGTGTATAAGAAACCGACCCATCAAAGCCGCTCACTCAGTAATCGTCAGTATCAGTTGCATTACATGTGTTGTTGTTTTTTTTTGCGCTTTAGATTTTCGAAAACTGCTACATTAATTAATTCAGTTTATGGCCATTTTGCTAGATCAACTTGTTAATGATAAACTAATAAATTATAATAATAAATCGCAGGTAGATGGTATAAAACGAAAGAGATATTATAACTGCTAGAGTTACTTCAATGTACTGATCTTAACTATGCCATTGAGATTTTAAAAAACTAGTTTTCAAAACGGAGTGTCTCCTTTTCTAACACAGTATTTACACTAAAATCTGGAATGAATGAGAATAAAGTTAGGATGTAGCGAGAGAAAGGTTTTGTTGTAATGAGTATAAAGTTTGGATGGGATGGGAATTGAGATTTAGATAAAATGAGGATGGGATGAAGTGAAAATGAGATTTAAAGGTGATGAGATGAGAATTTGGGCTAGATTAAATTTTTTGAATATTTAAAGAATTATTTAGAGATGGGAAGAAATGGTTATTCGCTTTTTTTTTAAGTAAAAAATATTACGGCTTCTTGTGGTATTCTTAACCCTTTCAATGTTTATTACATTCTTTATATAATATTACATTGTAACTTTCCAATTTTGATTAAATTGAGCTTATGTTTAATTCAAAAAAAAAAAAAAAAAAAAAAAGAGCTTATATTAAACAGCTAGAACCTAAAAATAACACTTTATTCGTCCCAAATTTATTTATAATTTGCACGAATTTGCATTCTCACTTTGTCTAGATTTCATTTTTACTCTGTCTCAATATACAACTACAATCGTCCAAACATTTTCCTGAAATGTCTGAAAATAATCTATTTGGTTGCTGCTACTACTGCAATCCATTCTATAAAAACGCGACAATCTCTTTCATATATGTCTTTTGATGTAGCCATTAAACTTGAAACTAACCAATTGTGTGTTGTGTTTTCTTTTCCTTTTAATACAGTTACATCACACTTGTCTCTTTTTTGAAGATTTGAAATGAAAGCTTCAATACTAGGTTTGAGAATTTCTTGACTACCATACGCAACATAAAATGGACAATGTATTTTAGAAAAGTCTCCATAAACAGGTGATACAAGTGGATTTTGCAATTGGTTAGTGCTGGTTACATATCTCGTAATGAAAAAGTCTAGTAGTTCCACTGATAATGTATCTGGTACATTGGGATGCTGGGTAGCTGTCAAATCAACCCATGGTGAGAGTAATGCAGCCCCTGCTGGAAAGGGCAATGGTGGCAAATCATTATGTTTGTTATTTTTCAAATCTTTCAATTGCAATAAAGCTGTAGCTATGATGTTTCCGCCTGCACTATCACCCGCCAAGATCACCTTGGAGGGACTGATACCTAAATCATGAATTAAGTACCGATAGCATTCAATAGCCTCGTTACAAGCTTTGGGCCATTTATGCTCTGGACTAAGACTATATTCTAATGATAAGATACTTGCCTGAATATTGTAATGTTTCTGAAGCTGTGTTATGATGGCTTGGAACGTTTCCATGTGCATATAAGAATATCCTTCAACAAAGCCGCCTCCATGAATATACAAAATAATCAAATCTTGATCGGGGGCAATTTCCTCAGCTTGCTTGAGGTCTTTTAAATTGGGTGCAATCCAAACGCCTTTCCAGGTTTCTTCTGTAATATTATGAATCCAATGTCTTTCTTGTCCTAAAGGACATGTGGCAAGAAACGTCATACGACGATGAATGAAAAGTGGCACTAGATGAGAATAACTGAGAACTATGCGACGAATGAAAAAAGGCGTTTGAGGCAAAGAAGCACGAAATGTTTTGAATACTATGTTGTTTTGTTAATAATTAACGTTCTAAATTCAAATATAATTGATGTATCTTACTCAGTTTTCTGCCATTTTTTGTACCAAAAAATGCAAACAAAAGAGCAAACAACAGTATATTTAACATGTTTTGTAAAGGGGTTAATTTGCAGTAATTGGCGCTTCGTGATCAAAAGGTAAAAAAGAAGTATTAAGCATTTCGAGTAGCTATCTCCGCTTGAACCTTTTACTACACTGTTTATAAAGGGGCTCTTTTACAATTTTAACATTAACGGAACTACTCTTTTTATTTTAAACATACTTTTTAAGAAGAAGTTATTCAGCTCTTTCTAGAACTGTAAGTATACATATAAATTTGACTTAATTTATGGAAGGCATATAACAAAATATCGCTGTTTTTTCCACGAATTTAGAAATTAAATGGTCAACTTTGTAATTGAAGCATTTATCAAGATTTCAGTAGATAACAGCAAAGAAAAAAAAGTCGAAAGTATGCCTGACGTGCATCAATTAAATACCACAGCAAGCTCTACTATTTATCATAAATATTGATAGAGTTTAAATCTTTCAAAAGAACTAGCATCACATTTTACCGCTTAAAGGTCACATTTCAAAAAGGAATATCTCGGTCAGCAATTAAGTTACAATATAAGTTTTATAATGGAAACAACTAGTTTCGTAATGATTTAAGACATAGTTAAGCATCAAAAACTTTTTTGATTTTTGATTTGATGATTTTTTTTCGGCATTGTATCATGAATTTCGGAGAGATTCATGTAATTAAATACACAATTTTTGTGCTTATATAATAGCTCTATTTGATATATATCTCTAGGACTTTTTATTTTTGAAAAATCTTGATTTTTGATGGAGAAATTTAAAAAAAAAAAAAACATCTTAAGGTTTTTTGTCGGATTTCAACAAAAAAATGAAAAAGAAATTCAGTTTTCTCCACGAAAAATGAAGCTACAAGCATTTTCAATATTTCATCCTGTATATGATAGCGTGGAGTATAGTTAAAATGTACTATACATAAAAATAGTAAAAATTTGGCAATTTTTGATCAAAAAGCTGTTAATATTTCAAACACGATTTACAAAACATTTTGTGCGAAAAAATTTTCTAAAAATAATGCAATCCAATGCAAAATTGATATTTTTTACGTGAAGCATCAGCTACGCTGGTGCAACTAAATTTGTGGTTGTTGAGGAGAATCACAAATTCATTTTTGAAATCATTTTTGGAACCTGAAATCGGTTTCGTGATTAAAACCCAGACGGCTGTTTCTGAGCTTTGTTCACTGATTTTTCCAACAAAAAGTTAAACTTTAGGAAACTATAACCTTTAAGCTTACATGATAAACAAATTTTGTAAAATGTTTTCAACTATTATGTTTCAATAAAGTTTAGTAATGGCTTATATATGTTTGCATATTGCTTAAGGATTACACGCTCCAATTTCTTTAGAAGGCTATGTACAATTTCCAAAAAAAAAAGAAAGGCTGGAAGTTTTGTGCAAACTACGCAAAAGTAGTTTTCAAAAATTATGTAGTTAATTCTAATGCACTGATTTATATTAATTATGGGTTATATGTTTTGATACAATGTATGTAATAGGGATTTAATAAAATGTTTCCTGCTTTTCATGCTCAATACAACATTTTGAATTTAAAGCTAGCGATGCGCTAACAGTTGCAACACATCAAGTAATATGAATATGTACACCCAGAATTATATAGTACACTTTTTGTAATTGAACACGACTGATGCACATGTATTGTATGTACACTATTTGAATGTCTATAATAGTAGATAAACAACCGAATACAAAAAAATAGCTTATATTATACTTAAGGATCAAGTTCCTACTTGCCAACTTACATAAACTAACTTGATTCACTAATAAATTAAGCCATTTACCCTACATTATCAACGAATAAGCTTTGTAAAAGGATCCATGACTTCAAAAAGTCAAATGAAACAGGAGGATCATTTTTTAAACATTGTACTACTTTAATTCTAAAATGTTTCTGATGATCTTGTATTATTGAGAAAATGGGTCAGCATAAGATACTGTTGCGACATAAAAATTTAAAACAGAAACTTGAATATAAAAGTAACAATTAAACGACTATGAAGCCTTTGCCTGATTTAATATAAAAAAAAAATGTACCTACGTATAAATGCTAAGCTAAAAGACTTGTAAACGTTTGGAAGATTGTACACACAAAAGAATTCAGACCATTTTGGTTTAAAAAGGAAATTACATAAAACTATATAAATATAACCAAAGAAAATTAAAATTAAATCAAGAAAGCGTTATCTAGTTAAATATACAACAAAATTCAGCAGATTAATCAGTGCAAGAAGAGACAAACTTGTCAAAACATGGTTTAAAGCCTGATTCTAGTGCTATAGGTAATAGTACCACAACATTGGCTATGATAGAAGAAATTACAGATCCATAAAACCAGCTTGAAAACTCTGATTTAGGTCAACAAGAAGAAAAACTCATCAATCCAAAATATTCAAAATATTTTAGTCATGTATGCGTTTAGTAGCGTTGTATCACTTTATTTTTAAAAATAAGGCTTAGTGTACTAATAGCTCTCATTATTTCCGGTATACCACCATTACTAAATTTTTTGTACATATTTTGGAAAAAACGATAAATTGATGTATTAGATTGTATTTTTGTTGTAACGCTTATGTTTTCTGAAGTTCTATATATCTTTAGGACAAGTACAATAAGTTTTAACTTGATAAAGAAATAATTCATTAATCTGTCAAAAAGATAATGTACAATTGACCGTGCTGCGTTATCTATAGTTATTATTGCCATTTGTTTTCATTTTCTTAATACATTGATCTCAGTTAGTACAAAGTAGCCTAAAATTCAGCCTCTTTTATCTTTGACATAACAAACATTATCAACAATAATCACCTGTAAAATGGATTGATACAGGTGGAAAGGAATATGCATTAGGAAGATCTAAATGAATATGGCAATAGAATCCATTTCATCATAAATACTGTTGTATTTTATTATGCACTATTTGGAGTGTCAGTTTAATGATTGAACTTGTTTGTAAAGCCCTAATAATTCAAAACAGCTTATCACTTAATAAAATTACTTTATACGGTAAAAGTTGCTATAGGTATGACTATAGTTAGTGCATTTTTGTCAAGATATCTACGACAAAGAATCATGAGGAAAGCAAAAGTGTAGTACAAAGAAAATGATTACAATGGCAAACTATTACCAAAGTAATGTCGTTTTTCTACTACTGATAAGATGATTAATATATATATATATATATGTTAAATTAGTCTTAAATAATAAAAGATTGTTGTTGTTGTATTAGAAGCGTACAAATTGCTAACTTACGGTTGCACATGTTTACATTAGTTTTTTTTTTTTCACATCTATCAATGATATGTGTATGAGGATCATATCAATAAAATTGCACCATAATGAAGAATCTGTAAAACCCTCTTCTCTTCTTTTTTTTTCTCATTATTAATTATACTTATTAAAAGCTTACGGA
The DNA here is from genome assembly GCA_016758945.1 of Mucor plumbeus. Lineage (NCBI taxonomy): Eukaryota > Fungi > Mucoromycota > Mucoromycetes > Mucorales > Mucoraceae > Mucor > Mucor plumbeus. The sequence goes on from JAEPRC010000464.1 coordinate 9,746, forward strand.
CTCTGTCTAATATTATACACTTTATCCTGATATATCATGGTGACACTAAATGAAACATCTGATATCGATGATGGTGAAATAAATGAAAGATCGCAGAAAAAGAATTAAAACATGAAAATGATCAGCAATTAATCAATGGATCTAAAACTACGCATCGCTGATTTTCTGGTTTCCTTTTTGTTTTAGATGGCGTAATTAAATGCTAATTGAAGTCTCTTTGTCAGCATAAATTAAGCAAATTTAGTGGATAAACCCTCTTCAGATGTCTACTTTTTCTGTAAAAAAGCATATTATTTACTAAATAAATGTTTCAAAATAACATGATTGAAAATTGTGTATTCAAAATCAAACTCTTTTTCTTTAATACAAAAACCGTTCATTTGTTACTCTATCGTTCAATGTTCCGTCATGTCTGATAAGAATGGTGCAAATTGATTTATCGGGATCGAGGATTTAGTGAACCATTTAACCGATCTGATTGGGTTCAAACTGACCATTTCTTCGGCATCTTGATTCTCCGGCATTCAGTTCATTTCGTATAGTGGGAAATAAAAACATTGTATCTAAATGAAACATTAAAAAGACAATATTTGAGAAAATACAGAAATACATCAATATATCAATTATCATTTAAAAGGTATATTTATGTTTTCTGTCAAAATAGATAACAAGATCAGTGGCTTATTATTGTTACACCCTTCTTATATCGGAGCAATAGAGAAAAGAATGAGAGAGAGTGAGTGAATTAAAGGGGTTCCTTCAAAAAGTCTTATATTTAGGTTTGTACACCTCCAATGTTTTCGTTTAGGGTTCTTTGTTCTTAAACTTTTTTTTTTTTTTCTTTTTTTTTTTATTATTATTATCAATAATGCTTAAAACAACCGAGGATATCATAGATAATGCTTCAAACATTCTAATTGAAGAAGCTTTAAGTATAAATGAAGCAGCACAAAGGTTGAAAACCAATACAGATTCAAGAAATGGATATCATCAAGCTATCTACCTCATGTTCAAGTCGTTAGATGCTGGAGGAAAAGTTATTGTTACTGGTGTTGGAAAATCCGGAAAGATTGGTGAAAAGATTGTAGCTACTATGCTGTCAACTGGAACATGCGCTACATTTTTACATCCTGTCGAGGCACTACATGGTGATCTTGGTACAGTGCAACCCAATGATGTTGTATTAGCCCTATCATTTTCTGGAAATACAGAGGAATTATTAATGCTGCTACCTAGTTTGAAACATCGTAATATTCCAGTCATTGGTCTAGGTGGCAACTCAAAGAGCAAATTGGCAAGAGAATGTGCTGCATGGATTGATGGTTATGTTAGACGTGAAGCTGGTGATATACCTGCCCCTACTTCATCTACTACGCTTACATTGGCTTTGGGTGATGCTTTAGCTCTTACTCTAGCAAAATTACGAACATTTACTACTGATGGGTTTGCTTTAAATCATCCTGGAGGCTCTTTAGGCAGAAGATTACTATTAAAGGTTAAAGACATCATCATAGATTCTTCTAAAGTAGCAACAGTGAATAGAAATACATCATTGGACATTGTTATTATGGAAATGACTCAACATCCTAAAGGTTCCGGTGTAATCGTTCTAGAGGATGAATTGTTACCAGAACATGTTGATGAAAATATGAGCGGCAATAATTACTTGTTTCCTTCACCACCTATTTCAGAAACTTCCTCACTTGAAGATTATGACATTTCATCTAGATCTAGTAGAATAGCAGGTGTTATTACTCATGGAGACATACATAGAGTCTTGAAATCTGCTACCAAGGAAGGCATTTTTCAAATTCGCGCAGTAGATATCATGTCTTCAAACCCAGTTGTCTTTCATGATGAGGGTTTAGCTTCAGACGCAGTTACAACCATGAAAGAAAAGAACATTCCTTTATTACCAGTGTTGAATGATGACAAAAATTGGGTGGGCGTTATCACATTAAAAGATCTACAGGAGCTGTTCTAATCATCTCTCTTAAATTAACTAAATTATACTTGTATTTTTATTACCTTTAATATCCACAAACACACAAACACATTACTTTCTTAAACAAAATCGCCTTATAAATAAATCACTTGCACTTTTTCTAATATTCCTTTACAAAGTAATTACACTTTTTGCTTTATTAGTTTACTGTTGTTATTATTTGATTTTGCCTGAAAAAATTGAAATCGCGCAAAGAAAATTCGTATACATTGTTTAGAAACAAAGTTTACTGCTTCATTTTGAGGCCAATTCTAAAATAAAAAGTACTGACATAAACTTGAGACGCTGACAAATATATCCAAGTAGCACAAACTATTTTTGTAAAGCACAAGATTGCAAACCAATTCTTTAAAAACTAATGTTTCAGATAAATCTGAACTTACGACTGTCAAATGTGACTCATTTGGCATCGCAAAAGAGTTTGATGCTTCACCAAGTTTGTATCTGTTTAATTAGTTCAACACAAGCCATGTCCAAACGATCGATTGAAGAGGCCAGTACATCAAATGACAGCCCTCAATTAAACAAAGTAGCCAAAATAACGGAACACGAGCCATTAGATATTATTGATATCAATAAAACAAAATCATTACTGCTTGCGCGATTGAACGGCAAGGAGCTTCCTGATCAATTATATGGAGTTGACAAGGAATACAACACACTACATCGAATTTTGAAGCAAACAGTAACTGCAGGAGAAAGCAACTCTTGTTTGTTAGTCGGTAATCGAGGCACCGGTAAATCAGCATTAGTCAAAAGTGTATTACGCGATCTCCAGAAATTAGAGAATGAATTTTGTATTGTCAAACTTAATGGATTAACAGAAACTAACGATCGACTTGCTTTGAATGAAATTTCTCGTCAATTAGTTACTGAACAAGCAGATCAAGCAGATCGTACCTTTGTAAGATCAATAAATAACATGCTGCGTTACAATCTAACTGTTCATTCTATTAGACCTCATTTGCAGATTCATTTGATTATTTATTATCATTATTGAAATCAGGAGACAAATCTTCATTACCAGTGATATTTGTATTAGACGAATTTGATTTATTTGCTCAACATCCCAAGCAAGCGCTTTTATATAACTTGTTTGATGCCGCGCAAAGTGCTCAAAACCCTATGGCAGTAATTGGATTGACCTGTCGATTAGATACCCTAGATCTGTTAGAGAAAAGAGTCAAATCAAGATTTTCGCATAGACAAATTTACTTGTTTCCGTCATCTAATTTTGGCGAATTTTTAGATATAGCAAAAGGATCATTGTTGTTGCCTGAAAATCATAGAGGAAGTAAGGCATTCAATCTTGATTTAGAAGAGCTGTTTCAAAATCCTACAGTGAATAGTATTCTTAGACGCATTTTTGATATATCAAAGGATATTAGAATGTTTCAAAAAATATGTGTAAGCTTATATCACAACTATAAAAGAGCGAACTAACTAATTCAATCATTGACAATACCTTAGTTTCCACCCATTTGTAAATTGAACGCAACAGCACCTTTTTTATCAATTGAAGAATTTACAGAATCAAGTTTTGTTCAAAGAGCTGATTCCAAAACAGAATTATTGAAAGGAATAGCATTATTGGAGTTGGTTTTGATTATTAGTATGAAGAAATTATTAGAGAAGGATGTTACAACATTCAATTTTCAAATGGTATATGATGAATACAAGGATTTTATGAACAGAACACAAGTAAATGGCATGGGATTTGGTATGAAATTATACAAACGAGCAGTCGCATTAAAGGTATTGTATAAAATATGAAAATTTACATACCTTTTACTGACAAAAATCACAGGCATTTGAGAATTTACAGATGTTTGAATTGGTTTGCCCGATTGACGCTCCTGGAAAATGTCCAAAAGAATATCGCATGACAAAACTAATGTTAGAACAAGCTCAAGTAACTGAGGCTGTTTTGAAGTATAATTGCTCACAAATGATCAAGAAATGGGCAACAGGCGCTGCATAGATATAAAATTAGTTTATATCTTTTTTTTTAGTAAATACTCTCTTTCGCTACTGTAAAAAAAAAATTAGATCACCAAATTTTCATCAAATCAATAATAAATAAACAAATTGTAAATAACATAGCCTATATAACTGTCATGGAACCAACAGTAAATGCCTTCATTTAGATATATGTTATTATCAACCTGCAATATATAAATTTATTTGGGTTGATATAGTGTTAAGGTTTCACGCTTTAAGAATAATGTAATGCAGGCATCATTATGTTGAGTTTATTTATTTCAGGATTTTCCTTGCCACCTAGAGACAAGACGTATACATTAAAACTGCTGATATATTAGCTAAAATATGATGAAAAATTTTTGATTTAGGAATAAATTAATGAAAACTATGATTGCAAGCATCTTTAAATCAAATATATGCTACAATATTATTTTAAAAAAATCAAATCTTTTATGTATAATACATGTGAAAATGTTTTTATTTATATATATTTACAAACGATTTATAGTACAGTATACGTATATAACCTTATTCAGCCTTGTGCTTGTGTTGATGAGCTTGTTCACTTTGCTTATGAGCTTGATCCATTCTTTGAACAATTTCTCTATCTTGCTCAGCTAATTGTTCATCCAATTGCTCACCACGAGATTTCTTGGTAGCACCATGAGCAAATTCCTTGTTATGGTGTTCTTGTAATTCCTTGACATTGTCAAACATTTGGTTATGGCCTTCATTTGACTTTTCATAGGGACGACCAGCTTGTAAAGCAGTTTCAGCGCGAGCAATTTCTTGATTTCCGTAGTGAGACATAATTTTTATATTTGTTATAATTTAATAATATATAATAAGATAAAAAAAAAAAAGGAAAAACATCCACTATTTATATGGCATGTCAGAAACAAAATCATGCAAATGGAGTTTTAATAGTTTCGATGATGAACTTTTATTGATGTCATGGGTTTGTAAGAAATAAGGGTATACCTGCTAAGTTTTTTAGATCATTCGGAATTGATGAAAGACACAGTTTTTATAATTTCCTGCCTTATCCTTCATCAATACTTCTCTTACTATTGTAGGTGGATTTAATCCCAAGTTTTGAGCTCGTTCTATTATAAAAGATCATGTCAACATTAAGTATACAATTTTGCAACCAAAAAAATTTTTTTTTACCCCATCTATCCAATCTTATTATGCCGACACATGGGCCAAAAGCGTAATTTAAATCAAAAGCCCTTAAAAGCTTGTTTGTATTGTCTAAATGGTCTTGATGAACTATAATAGTTTCATAATTATAAAACGATGATGCAACATTGATTCATAATAATACCAACTTACTTCCAACTTTTTCGTTTGTAATATAAGTAGTAGTAGCATTGTTTTGCCGCTGTTTGCCAATTTGAATGGTATTTTCATTGCCGATTGATTTGTGATGTTGTGATTGTTGTTGCTTTGTATTACGACGATTTCTAGGTAAATTAAGCATCGATTGCCCTTGTTGTTTTTTAGGAGACATGGAATATGTATGAAAAATAAATAAAAAAAAAAATAAAAAAAAAAATAAAAAAAAAAGAGAAGAAAGAACAGTTATTTACATCAATTGTCAATTATTAGAGGATTTATGCCTGATCAGGTGTTCCTTTTGCCTTAATGGCCATGTTTTATCACATCCTGTTGATATCACGACTTTTTTGCCTTAAGTTTCTTCTGAATAATATTGTATTTTTTCTTTCAGTAATATTATAATCTAAATTTTATCAATATCAATGCTTATATGACACACATAAATTAATTTGGTTCCTTCAACAAATCAAATATTTCTAGATTTAAAGCATGACTAAATTAGTAATTTATGTACAATGTCTTAAAATCTGTTTTGGCTTGTGCTTTTTTATATCAAGATAGTCGTAATTTAAGTATGAATCTCACTATAAATAGTTACTTTACAATATAGTATTTTAAGTTTCTTAGTTTATTTAAAGCACTCGCAAGAATATTTCTTGTCAAGTATCGGATAATTATTTACGATTTATTCATTCTAATTATCTACATATTTTATGCAGATAAGTTTAGCCTGTAGTTCAGGTTGGTAACGCATCTCTTCATAGAAGAAAATGGCTTCGAAAGTTATGAAAAATGCGTTTATGATTAGCAGAAAAAAGTATGCATGAAAAGTTGATCGTGTCACCTTTGAAGATGGCACAAGGTGGCTTATGGAGATCTACAAAGGAGGGGCTTCGTGTTCTTCTAATAGCTATGTATATGGCCTCTTGTTGTTTGATTTTAATAAAATGAAATTGAGAAATGAAATCCAGCGTGTCGCAGTTAGTATCAAGAAAGAATGTCCATCAATTGAACTTACTCACGTAAAATTAAATGATGATGATAAATTCGGACACAAATCTGCATTAGGCGATTGTAATCAACGACTATTAATTGATGGTAAACTCGATTTGAAAAAAGAAGACTCCAATGTCAGCAATCTTACCAAAGACGTCAAAATTGAACAGACTCAAATTGAAAGCCCATCAAGATTGAATAAGAACAGTTTGTATGATGCTTATGGTGATTATTGCAGCAAAAGCCTAATAATTGAGATTAAACAAGAAGATCCAGCAAAGTCTGAGATCCTTCTCCATCAAATTTCTGGTACCGTATAATATTGATTACACATTCAAAAAACTATATAATATATCAGTATATTAATTTTTTATCAATAGTAGACAAAGCCACAGATTGGAGCAAACAGGACTATATCTACCAATGCCGTATATGCAAAGAAAAGGAATCCAAATTTATATTATTAGTAGAACACAGCGAATTGGTTCATAATATCAAGTATAAAGGAAGAGCCATAAAAAATATCGGCCTAGAACCAGATATCCATGATCTCAATTTCTATTGCCAAGCATGCGAGACAACGTATCAATCTAGCAACCTATTCCGAAGTCATTTGAGAATGGTCCACAAAATGCTGTTAAATTCGATGCATCGCGAATCAGTACTAATTGGTACCAATTCTGACCCTGATGATCCTAGCTTACATTGCATCTCATGTAATTATACATTTTCAAGTAGAAATGGATATCGCGACCATTTAGGACACAAACATAAAGTGAAGCAGATGCCAATAAATAGAAAAGATTTCAAGATAAAGAATCCAGACGTTCTTCCGGAATGGGATAGCACAGAAAACTATTGTAGATCTTGTGAGTATACGTATAATTCAAAAACTTTATATCACAGGCATTGCAAAGATATGCATCTCATGAAGCCATCTATTGAACGTCCCGATTGGAATGATCCCAACTTTTACTGCAAAATATGCAAAAGTACTCACAGCAGTCAAGGCACTTATAGAAAACACTGTCGTTATTATCACCCTAAATATCCGAATCCCACCATTATAAATCCTGATGTTCTTCCCGATGAGTCAGACCCAAATAATTATTGTAAATTGTGTGAAAAGAAGTATACCGGTAGATGTAGTTATCGTCGGCATTTACGCTTCACTCATAAAATGTTGGGTAGTCCAAATTTTTATAAGAAGCCTAAAGATATTTCCCCTGATATTAATGACCGTAATAACTACTGCTGTTCTTGCGATAAAACACTTTCCTCAAAAAATGCGTATAAAATGCATCTTTTGTTTATTCATTCTATTGGCCAGCCAACTAAGAAAGAAGGCAATTAGGAACCGGATGTTGTTGGCTCTAGTTTCTACTGTCGTGTGTGCAAACGCAAATACTCTACTAAAAATGCATATCGAAATCATCTTCGTTTAAATCACAAAATGAAGTTAAAATCTTTACGCAAATCTTCATATGATCCTAATTTCTTTCCTGATCCGCTTGATCCTAATTTTTATTGTCGTGTTTGCAAATCAACAAAACAGTCGTTGAATAGATACCGCCAACATTGTAGATATGCCCATCGAATGAAATTGGATCCCATAACATCATCTTTTCCTTTCCCTGACGCAGTAATTGACGTTAATAGCCCCGGTCTCCATTGCTCAAAGTGTGATATCCATTTTAAGAGCACAAATACTTTTAAGCGACATCTAAAAAACATCCACTCAATGACACCAGTTTTTAGTCGACGGTTTCCTTATCCAGATGCAATCATTGATATATCTGACCCCAATTCTTATTGCGCAATGTGTAATAAATACTTCTCAACGAAATGCACTTTTAGAATTCACTTAGAGCTTATTCACAATTTGAGAAGTTACAGTTCGAAGACTGGATTAAATCAAGTGTAAAAAAAATTACATAAACTTTTACGGTATTTTATATTTTCAATAAATCAATTGCTTTTATAATAGTACCCTTAGCTAACATTCAAATTATGCTATATTGATATATATATAACACTACTAACGAATAAGGTTTAGAAATTTTTAGTGTTTTTTGGTAATTTTCAATACTTATTTGTGTACTTTTATCCACTAAGTAAAAATTATCTGCTGAACATGCATCATATAGACTTACAAAGTTGAAATATATTTTTCGGTATTTTTTGTCATACAGAAAAAGGTTTATAAGTACTATACCTATTTGAATGAAATTTGAATTTTTAACAAATTCAATTTTTATGGTTTTTAATTTTTAAAATCGAAGTGTATCAACTTTTCTATAAATAACCCTATATATGCTAAGCACTGTTAAATATGTACCTTATAAATTAGGTATAAATTGTTCATATTATGCATTATGCTACATATTTCTGAAATTATTCATGTCTCACGAAAGACCCGAAAATTAATAAAATGTAATAATGCTTTTTTGTTTTTCTTTAAACGTAGATCCGATTTAACATCCATGATCCCTGCTGAACTTATTTTTCACTAAATGACATGAAAAAAAGCATGTTAATGTACCTCAGGTGTGCAACTTTAATCCAAAAAAAAGTATCAGAAAATAAATATCGTAATTTTTTGCAGCTGGTATAACGTTTGCAATGCTAATGTTTCAGATTTTTACCCGTATTTAACTGCTAAAAACTAAAAAAAATTGAACTCTCGTTTCTCCACAAAAAATTAAGCTATAGCATCGCTTTCTATTTTTAATAATAAAAGTTTCTTGTTTTGAAGTACTCTATAAGATGTTTAAGTATGGAAAATTTGGAGTATTTTTTTTTTCAAATTCATTTTTTTGATATTTTTGTAGTAGATTCCGAAATATTTGTTAAGTTGAGCAGCAATTGTTTTTAATTAAGTTATAGATCTCAGTGAACTCTATCAGGCCCAATTTAGTTCCTTTCAAAATATTGATTTTTCATAGCATAGATATCCTAAAAAATGTGTATAAAAGAATATTTTTAGTTTTACTCTAAAAAAGCCAGCATACCCTCATCCCAAATTTTGAATTTGAAAAAAAAAAAAAAAAAAAAAAAAAAAAAAAAGTTTGCAAAATCTTGCTTTTTTTACGAAAAATGTAGCTAAACATTCACCAATAGCTTAATCAATAGATAATTTTATTGCGCATTGTATCAATTATTTTAATTTGAGATGTATTCACAAAAAGAGGTGTGTGAATTAGTTGATTTGATAGTGAGAACTAATTAAAAAAAAATTATAAAACGATTGTTATATAAGATCGGATTTGCGATAATATATTTAAAAAAGAGTACAATAAAAGAGAATGTGTAATTAATCAGTTCTTCAACTGTACAATAAAAACAAGATAAGGTTTATTTAGATATAAAAGTATTGCCTTTTATAATGATTTAGTGTTGAGTTCCTGAGATACAATTAAGAGCGGTATTGAACTATTAGATCTGTTTGAGAGTAATTTATGGATTGATGTTAATCAATCATAATTAAGCCGTGATTGTAGAACTTGTGAATTGCCTTGTTTCAATGCTGCGCTTGTCGTGCCTGGATTGTGATTTGATATATCTTGACAGTTACTTGAATAATTAACCGCTGAGGTTAAAGAGTATGGTGTCATGTTTTGAGTGGTCCGAGCCTTTCGGTTAATTAATTGAGAAATAATAAACTAGGCGCTTCTTATATCCGATTCTAGACTTGTTCTTTCATATTCTAAATAGTAATCAATGGATTGTATAATCTATTGATCGGTTATAGAAGGCGATAAGGTATGATACTTGGTGGAATACAACAACGATAATAAGTCAACTAGAATATTGTTTCCTTTATTATCTAATAAAAAAAAACTGAAGAACTCTCTTACTGCACCAAGAGTTCTTCTTTATATGCAGTTCATTCTATTCTAATTTCAATATTATTTGCCTAGCACAAATAATGATCTATACACCTGTTTGTTCGTTGTATATTTTCTATATAATTTAGTCTATTGCTTAACTCTATCTATATTGTTTATAGTGGTTTTATATCGGTGGTAATTTAAATTTCTATATCGATAATTGTTTATTCCATATTGAGTTTCTCTTTTTATTTGTTATCAGATGAAACAGAGATCACGATGTGCCTTAACCACAAGGTGTGTAGCTTCAAAAAACCTCCAAGTTTTCAATCACATTTTACGCAAAATTTAATGTGACGAAGCATTTGTTGTTCTAATTTTGTTTACGTGAATATAAAATCCTAAAATGTACAAAAAACATTTAATAAGCTATCTTAAGATACTACAAAAAATTAATACTGTATTTTAGCTGCTCACTTTTTTCAATAGATTTTAAATCAATTCTGATCAATGTTAAGCCAGTGCACCTATATTCTGGTATCAATTCATCTATTCTCGGACAGATATCAACGATCCACAGAGAGGAGGTACATCTTTGTTAAGAACGTGACATAATTAGGCCTAGCCTTGGGTGAAAAAAACACGAAAACCATTTGAAATTTTCTTTTTACAATTATAAAAAAATAATAACATAAACCTTATCTCCTCGTCGCCGAATTCCCATCCAAACAACTTTTGACTTTAAATAAGTAGATACATAGATACATATCTCAAAAACAATGGTCTCAAAGGGCTAGTTTTAAAACCTACTGTGTGTTGAGAAAATCATCACCAAAGTGCATTTAAAGTCTACTTTTGAGCGCTCTTATTGAAATAATTGAAAATGCAATCTCTATAAATATTAATTCAAGTAAGTTGTCATTCAACATGAGCATTTGTATGAGTAGGTACTACACATATCTATAATATCAGATTAACAGCTTATGTGAGCCATTGTGCATTTGGTAAACTTGAACAACGAGTTGGTTACCCGCTAATTTACGCCTACTTCTAAGGTCTGTAAGCTCGAAAGTTCTAGCCGAATACGAATCCAAATGAGCCCCCGTTGTAGTTGTAGTGTTGTAGTTACGTCTAGTCTTAATCTGCAGAATTGCAATTGCTTTAGCCTCCCCGAGTTTCTGCAAAAATGGGGAATGAAAATGAACGCTTTTTTAAGGGGTTTTGTATGGAGTGTTTTAAATATTCTTTGAAATTTTTTATAAAATCAAATAATAGTTAAAGATTAAAGTTTAAAGTTGCACTTAATGCGCAATAAATATATGAGTGATATATTATCTAGATTTGTCTAGCTACCCATTGTTTTTGAAGGATTGAAGCACACATTTTTAAAAAAATTCCTTCTTTCCCCTGCTAAAAAAAGTACAATCAAACCTCAATTTAAGGGCACTCTTGGTTTGTTTTAAAAAGTCCCTTATATCGAGGACCTGTTACATTTATAGCTCTGTGTAGTTATCTTGGTTAAGATTATGGCACAGTTTAGTAGGATATGTTCTGTATTGCTGTGTAATATGTTATAAATCTCAGTTGACATCGTGTGATGTGGAATTAATGGTATCACTTAGGTTTGATTAGATGTATAAATATACACTTATTTAGATTAGTCTTAATTGAAGAAGCTTGGATATAAAAGAGATGCTTTCCATCTTATAATAAAGTTTTTTAGTTTTTGTGTGTGATTTAATTTAACCAGTTCCTTTATTAAATTATACATTTTTTCTTGCAACAATATTTATCTTAAATCTTGTGGCAATTCAGGACCTCCCTTAAATCAAATTTAAAGCACAGATCAACTTCAATTTTAAGAAAGGGATAAAGGCATCTTAGACAATCACACCACATCCTTAATCCATGATAAAAAACCTCCTTTATATCGAGGTTTCCGTTATATTGAGGGACCTTATATCGAGGTTTGACTGTATATCTAAGTACAACTTCATATCATCAAACCAAAAAATAAATTGTCTATTATGCACTTAACAGACATCTCACTTAATTAAAGCTTACCTTACACCGTTGTCCGTTTTTTTGTCCCTTTGACATATTGTACTTACAAAATAAATATAATTTGTTAATTTTAATCATAACATTACTATTATCGTCTTTGTTTTTAATGCAATTTTACCTATTAATATAGTCTAACTATTAAAATTAATTCGCGTAACATGTAATTATTGTAAAGTGTTTGCCGCTGTTATGCTGTTATGCTGTACATATGGAAGCAACTCCGTTTATAAAAAGGCATGGCAAAGTATGTTTCATTATAATATACACATTAACAATTTGAGAAAATGTTAGTTTTCTTTTGGATTGTAGTATATTTGTATTTAGTATAATATTTGAGAGAAGTAAAAAACATTATTGTGTGAATTTAATGAGATTCACGGTTGCCATGCAACATATTGCATGATTAAAATGATAAATACCACAAATAACGACATGTTCAAAGAATTTGTTCTCCTTGAATTTAATAAATAATGTAATTCCTTATTCCTCATAAATATACAAAAAACTTTTGTAAACCCAATTAAAGTATCTGAATTGAGCAAAACTATTTTACTATCCTGCTTCAATTTACAATGATGAGTTGTTCCATTTGCAACTACAATACTATATTTTCTAATTTAAACATCCCCTACATACTATTGCATTAAAAAAGAATAATAACTTCGGCGAATTTTCTTTGAACTTTCATACATCACAGGTGCGGCGGCAGTTAAAATCCAAAATTTTCTGATGATGAAAAAATTGGATAAAAACGATCCTAAATTTTTAAAATGCAAAATTGACAGCAAACATGTATAGTAACCTGGCTAGCTTTATTAAGTAACCTCAACATAAAATTTAATTTTGCATCTAATGGTGTATTTATTGAAAACGTGTATCACCAAAAAATTTGTGAAAAAAGGAAAAACATAAAAATTAGTTTTTAGTGATTTTAAAAATACTTTTATAGTTAAATTTTAACATTAGTGTTACAGAAAAAGAACGCAAAAAATTACCTCTTATTTAAGGCATTATTTGTCACTTTAGCTCTATTTTTCATAGAGTTATTAGCTTTCGTCGAAAAAGTCAAATTTTGGACGAGGGTATACAAGGAGAAATTGATGTTTTTTTCGAGATTAATTTTACAATAAAATATAATAAAACTAAATAATAGGACCATTTTTGGCTAATAAAGTATATGTTTAAACGTTTGCTATCTCGAGTTATAGTCCATTGAAATTGCGTTTTTGTACGCTTTTAATGGAAATAGCTTCATACATAATATATGTGTTTGATTGGGATTTTTACAAGATTTATTTCTCTTCTTTATATATCTGTTTTGAAGTATTACTCTTTGAGATCACTTTAAAATTGCAAGAGTTATCAAGTAAAAAATAAATTTTGTGGCAATTTTTTTTTGGTATTTTAAGGTACAGTCGGCATAAAACGGAGTTTGATAATTCAGGTCCCGTAACTCGAGTCTGATATGTAGTAAATTAGCTCTTTGAAGGGGTTTTCTGGTGCAATCTTTTGGGCAACGTTGTAAAAAGTACTCTAACATACCATTAAATTATATTTTCGATATAGATTTACGCAACTTAGTCGTATTACACTCGAACCTCAATTTAAGGGCACTCGTGGTTTCTTTTAAAAAGTCCCTTATATATCGAGGGCCTCCCTTAAATCAAATTTAAAACACAAATCAACTTCAATTTTAAGAAAGGAATGAAGGCATCTTAGATAACCACACCACATCCTTAATCCACAATGGTAATGATGAAATTGATGATATGGAAGAAACAAACGATGTTATTCCTGTAAATGAAGAAAAATCCTAGCAAGTTTAGGTTATATGTTACTTCAAACTTTGTTGTTACAAATAACGAAGATTTCAAAATACTTAAAGATATGGTAGATTTCTACTTACGATATAAAAGTCCCCGTAATACAATGCAGATCCAATCAAATTACATTAAATTAAGTTTTCTCAAAAAATTAGAAAACATTTTCAGTATTTATATCTAATAAAAAAAATTTGTACCTAAAACTGTTCTTTTTTTTTTTAATTTTGGGGCCAATAATATTATACTAAAGTAAGGGACATGTGAGAAGAAAAAGTTCCCTTAAATGTAAATTCGAAATAAGGAATTTTGAGCTATAAAATTTGTTCACCAGTCTTCGGTGGATACAAAAAGTTTCTTTATATCGAGGTTTGGCTGTATAGCAACTAAAAAAAGTCTTTGCAATTAATAAATATTGATCCAAATAGATTGAAAGTTTCAAATTGCATACTATAGCTGTGACACTAATATTCAGTGCTATAATTTTAACATTCCATTTATTTACTAGCTAAATCGTATTACCACTTTTTTTCAAGCGGGTTCTGTAACTCATCAGACCATTCAAAGCTAAAAATAGTGGTAAATCAGCCAAAGTCAGCATTTATGGCAATGGCAACTACCAAAACTATTAAATAAACGTCTTCTTCATGTATTACCAAAATTGTAATGTAATGTTTGTAAATCCATTTTTTAAAAATTACTGAATTTCAATTTCAGAAAAAATACCAGAAAATTGTAATCCTTTGTTTCTTGAATGTGTTGTTTTACTCTATCAAATGGTCAATAGTTAGTAATTGAGCAAGTAATAAGCGTTTCTATCTACTGGACACTTATTTTAATTTTCAAAAAATGTAACTTTTTGGTGAAGTTATTGATAAAACTAGGTTTTATGACAGATATCTGGCATACGTGCAACTTTCAGAAGAAAAAATTTGTATATGGTTTGCTGTCGAAATCATTGTTAATATAACAAATGCAAAAATGCTTCATGTTATAATCTTATAAATTGATCATACACTCTTTATAAAAGTGGGGTTTGCATTTGTTCATATTTTGGCATGTTCTACAAGGCGAATTAAAAAAAAATTTGCTCCATATTTAGCGACCAATTTAGCAGATTTTTGGGCTTTATTAGGTTGAGCAATATCATTAAATGGGGTAAATATTACTTCTACATATTTCTATGTGTTCTTTTTTTTTTTTTGGAAGATACTCATCATAGCTAATACGATTTTAATATCTCAATTCCTGGTATAGGTATAAAATCTTTATGTGTCAATGTATTGTGTTTTGTGGTGTACTATGCTCTCAGTAGCTGCATAGTTTACTGTACTGTACCATGAAGCATTGTTAGAATTTGATGTCCATCGCTTGGTTATGATAGGATGACTGTATATATAGATCTTACTGTATTCAAATGCTTTTAAATGAAAACATGATTAAAAACTCATAAATGAAAATAGGGTGCACTCAAAAGAAAATTATTTGAATTTTTAAATGATTATACATTAATAAATGGTAATCATGTACTATGATTTGAACAAAGGATTTTGTTTATTTGATTTTTCTATACTGATCATACTTTATCAACATCCCTGATATTGCAAAACAAATTACTATTAAACTTGACAAATGCTTGAATATATCTTGAAACATGCGTTAGTATTGAAGCAGCTATGAAAAATTATTATCAAGTTGGACATCCCCACATTAGCGACACGTTTTCCTTATGAAGGAGTTGAATAGTCTATTGATGACAGAAACAAAACTAAAATAAATAGTTGCATGTAAATTTAGTGGTTCATAATAGTAGACTTTTTGTCTAACTTTCAGTTTATTCTATAGAAATGGTATATATACTAAATGCTTATAAAGGTCATAGAAATGATACATAAAAATGCATAAATAAAATTGAAAAAGGGTTATATACTTGGCCGAGAGATGCTACTCGCTGTCCCTCCTCCTTGAGATAAACTACGTTTATGTTGCTGGTAATATGATTGACGGCTATTACTACTAGAATAACTGTGCTTAGTACCTTGTTGCTGTTGATTTAGAAGCACTAACCGAAGCTGATGCTCAAGTTCACTATGATATATGATTTTTTAGTATAAAAAATTTTTTTTTTTTTAAAAAAAAAAGAAGCACTTACGTTGCTCGAAGCTGCCATTGATTCCTCTCTCGTAATGTGGTTTCAAGTTTTCTCTTTATCTGTGTATCTGGCGATGGGTGAGCAGGTCTTTCTATTTGCTCTTGGCTGTAAATTGTTGCTAAATGATCAAGTTCAGAATTGTATTTCTGGGTATTATAGTATATACATTAGTTTGCATATTTTTAAAAGGTAAATACGATATTGACTTACATCGCATACAGTGCCTAGTTCAGAAACAGAATCATCTAAATCCGCTTTGAGCATTTCAATCTCTTCTTCTTTCTATATTTATAAACAATACATTTAGTTTATAAAATTAGGAACTATATTTATATGTTGAAAAAAAACCTTTTGTAGCAAAGAAGTCAGCATTAACACTGTTTTGTTTCTATCTTCCAATTCCAAATAAATATCTGATTCCAAAGCAGATCTCTTGTACGCAGCATCAGCGCTAGTAGAATATATATTAGATTCTTTGTTTGGTGTAGCAATAGGTATAATTAAATCTGACAAAGGTCTTGAAGGTGGGGATGTACTACCGTCGATAAGTCTTTGATGGTGAGGTGTATGATCTTGCATTTGATAGTGAGGCATAGGGCTGTTAAAAGTAGATATAGTGGAGCTAGCTTGACTTTGTAATGTAGAGAAACCACTTCCTGGCTCAATCATGGTTGGTGTAGGCTCTCGAATACTAAGAGGAGATCGTGAGCGGCTTGATAACAAATAATCAATTTTTGATGTAGATGAGTTGTTATTATTGTTGTTGTTCGTAAAGATGGGGTTTAAATCCTCGGATACTCGTTTAGTGGCAGCAGACTATTTAAAGTTTAGTTTTTCGAGCATATAAAAATATGTAGTATATTTACCTGGATTTCATAAGATGCTGTACGGCTTGGATGGAAGCTTGGCTAAATAATAGAATGACAAGTCAGTATATAAATATATGAATTATATATCACTTCTTACACTAAAATATCTCGGCTGGCTAACACTTGCTGGTGATTCACTTGCTAATCGATGAAGTGATGATTGTTGCGGTAACAACTCTTTAGATAATAACGATTGCAATGTTAATCTAGATTCATGGCTGTGTTGTGATTTGATTGAATTGTTGCTATGTGTTGAGGACGCCGACGATGACGAATGATAAATCGAGCTACCCGACGTTTCCAACCCCAAGATGTATTCGCTGTACGTACTCGTTGTCCGCGGTCTTGTTGATGTAGATGATGGAGTTGGGGATGGAGAAGAAGCAGATGTAGTATCAGTAGATGATGTTGTACCTCCGCTACTACTTGCACTTCTTGCATGGCCAAATTTCTCTTTTGATAATGGTTTATTGGCAGGGTTTACAAGTGCAGTAAATAATTTAAATGTCGATTTACTTTTTTTACGAACTAGGTCTTGCTTAATAATTGAAAATCTA
Source organism: Mucor plumbeus (assembly GCA_016758945.1). Classification (NCBI taxonomy): domain Eukaryota; kingdom Fungi; phylum Mucoromycota; class Mucoromycetes; order Mucorales; family Mucoraceae; genus Mucor; species Mucor plumbeus. The sequence goes on from JAEPRC010000464.1 coordinate 27,363, forward strand.
CTATTCGAATTGTTTGTTGTTGGTGTAATAGTTAGTGCATTTGATGTTGTTGATGCGGATGTTGCTGTGCTACATGCCAATTGAGCTGAACTTGATAAATCACGATCGCAAGCAAGTACTAAAGTAAATCAAGTTAGACTGCATACTATCATAAAAAGATTATACTTACAGTTACCAAACAGCTGATTTTGTGCATTTTGTATTTGATGTATATCATTGGATCGAAATGTCAGTAATGATATTTCATCGTTTAAAGTGTTTCCAATAGCACATTTACTACGGATAGCAAATCTATAATTATCGTCTTTTTCGTGGGGTACAATAAAGCCAACCATATTGGGAGCTACAAAACAGTTGCTCAAAATAGCTTCTATATTGATTGTATTTTTTTCAATATAAAATAAAGCAATTTCATTCTTTGTTTTTTTTATTAAGCTTCTTTTTTTTTTATTATTTTTTTGTTTATCATTACAACAATTGATATTATTGTTATAAGAAAATTGTCTTACCTTATTTATTACTTGGTGATACTTTGAAGTCGGGTATATATTTGCATAGAAATGGTGTTGATTCCATTGGCAATAACTGGATTGAATAAGTTCGTCTAAATAGTTTATATGAGCACATGTTCAAATATTAAACCTAAACTCTTACCACTCTGTTTAATCTCATTTTTACATTTACCAAAGCGATATATAAAATGTAATTTGATTTTTTCCATTGTTTGAAAATGCTCTCGATTAATACTGTTTCCACCGCCTGTTTGATCTAATAAAAAGAAATGTCTTTGTTGGTCATGTTGAAAATATGCCTCTAATGACCTTTGTGTCGTTTGATCCGTGTCAGGTGAGGACAATAAAGAACCAGAAGTGTTACACAATAAGGTGAAATTGTCTATAATTAATTGCATGGTTGAATTATGACCGATTTTTTTACATGTAAGTTACTATTTACCTGGGGATTCGTCATAGATGTCAATGTCATTGACACTAGCCCAACCAATAAACTTCATTTTTCCAGTGATAGCTTCTTTACGAATACAAAAATCCTTTCGTTCTGAACCTTCATACATTCGTTGATCTAATCCACACAAGTCTAAACCATCTACTTCATAAGAAGGACGTTTAACAACCATGATTTTATCAGAAAATAAAAATAAAGTAACTGGTTGTAAAGGCTTCAATGTAACTGGATCCAGCTCAATGGTATCAAGATATCCGACTAACCGACGCTGAAAGCTAATCAAAGATTCCTATGGATATTCAATGAGTATTTCATATTGAATATGCTTAATGTAAATTTACTGGGCAGTATTGAATAGCTTGTAATAAGCGACGGAAAATCTTCATGAGTTGTGTATGGATTTCCTCAGTCATGTTAGCTATTTCTTCAGCTTTTAAAAGAGAGCCATGTAATCCTGGTAAATCTGGGTGATCATCAGTTGTGTGCTTCATTAGCTCTATAAAGAATAACGTTAGAAGTGGTATTTTATCATACAATAAAATCATCATTTACCCTTAAAATACATTGTATATCGTCCTACTCTTTGGCTAGGCAATGCTAAATAATCATACACAGTTTGATTTCCATTGCTTTGACCCTCGATTACTTTTTCTATAAAATTAGAGTAGCTGGGAGCTTTCATTTGTTTTTCGTTGATTATTTGTGCATTATGAACACCGAGTAAGAATCTATTGTAACAAGTAAATCTGCGCATCTATCAGATTATATTAATAAAGTGTAATACAAAGTTGATTATTCTGAATGAATTTACATGATATAGACATAAATCACCCAAATTTTGTTGTGCATTGGTAGCATCATATTTTATAAGATCATTGTAAAAATCCTCTGTTACTTGGACTAATTCATCAATATTCATAAATATGTTTGCACATTCATATTGCCCAATAATAGCGCTTTGTCTATCTTTAGATCTTTGTCGAAGTGGCTCAACAATCAACTATGATGTTTTTTAAGGTTAAGTGATCATGGGTCCTATATGATGTTAACTTACGGAAACAAATGTTTTTAAGCTTGATAAATAATTAGCCTCTGTTGTTATAAATTCATCCAAAAGATATTGTCGTCTTTCGTTGTTCTATTGAGAATGTCAGTTATAAATGTATTTTATTATTAGTGTTTAAGTTCTACCGTGACAAACTCTCTTTTACGTGGAATAGGTGGTGTAATATGATTATGAACAGTGGATGGCGATGTAATAATTTTATTGAATTGCTCATAATGTTTAGAATGTATGCCTACTTTGAATGTTTATTTATTTGTTTTGCTTTTTTATTTAAGGATAATTTATTCAGGTACCTGAGCTATTATCTGCTTTTGGATCGTGAACTAAAATATCATAATAGTGGCACTATTCCAAGAATATTAAATATACACGAATCATAAATACATCATAAAAGAGGCATACCACAGACCCTGAAAGTAAAGGTAATTTCTGTTGATTATTATTGTTATAATCGTTTAATTGCCGAGAATAAATGTAGCCAATACTATCAAGACTGATGTCAAGTTGATGCATGATTTAAAAATTGAATATAAACGAAAGAGGAAAAAGAAAAGAAAAAGCTAAAATGGAGAGGAAATGCCATTTTTACCAATAAACCCGAATTAGGACTGTGATATTCTCGCTATTTTCTTTGTTCTCTATCTTTAGAAAGACTAGTGAGAGAGTAGAGAGTGACAGACAGAGATTTTTATGTATAAATCAGGCCTTGTAACTGTCAATTTTTCTCACTCACTTACACCCTTTTTCTTGTACGAGCAAAACTAACACAAAAAAGGAAAACGTTTAATGCTCCGAGTGAAAATAAAATGCTTCAAAGTACTTCAAACAACAAGAATAAGGTTAAGGTGACTCAGTAGCAACAAAAATACTTGACGTATCAACCCTTGTTTTCAAGATTTATATGATTCAAATACAAACATATCATGCTGGTTTTTTTTTTTCAATTAATTGCAGTAGTTGGGTAGTTTATCAAAAATGACGAAATAATACAAACTAAAAAAATAAAAACTTGCAGCAAGAAATTATATATTTTTATTTGCGTAATTGAAATAGTAGAGTTACACCAAGTAATATATAATCGGAATAATGCTTCCTGACCCTCCGAGAATCTTGGTGCTTTTTGACAATTAATCTTCAATCACACTTCTCCATTTCGTAACAATAATCTCTTTTTAAAAAACCAAAAAAATTTGGGCAGTAAAAAGATGATTTTTGCTCAGTGAAATGTGAGATAAAGTAAAGAATAGGATATTGAGAAAAAAAACTCGATATACATGTATTACACAGCATATGCCACGTGAACTTCACCCCCTTCCAAAAGACAACAGCACAATATATCGCGGACCGAGATTTGTCGTGTAAATTTTTCTTCTAGAAACTATAATGTTTTTTTCTCGGCTGGTGCTTCTCTCCCTGAATCTAGCCTAAATTTGCAAATATGAATATAAACAAAACCTGTATCATAAATTTTAAACTTTTGACAGATGTTACTTTTGTAGGATTTATGACATGGAGGTCTCATCATTAGCATATCTTAGTTTTCATAACAGCAATAAAATACTATTTTGGTATTAAAAGTCAACAGTTACTACACACCACTAACAAGTAGCTTAGCAAATTTTTCATCATTTATTACTTTATGTTGGTATTGTCATCAGTTTATGCTAATAAAAACTCTCTTTGTTATGTCAGATCTAACGAGCTATAAATTCATATTGTCCTTGTCTTGTTTTCATAAGTGATTTACCAAGAAAAATAAAGCTTGATGATACATTTATTATCAAATATCAGTATTGATATACCTTTTTTAGTTCAATTCAACGTTTGAACTTACTATAGGGCAATTACAAAAAAAGATTTCGATGATGCAATAAATCAAATATGCTTCTTTTTTATTCTATCAATTAAAAAAGTGTTTCAATATTGGGGCAATTTATTTATTAAAGCATTCGATCTGTGCTGTGCTTGCATCTAAGCAGTCTAGACATTGGCATTTGTGTACCTGAACTGTTGCTGAATTTTAGTTCTCAGATCAGGAACACAAATCGAATTGATATAAAAACTCTTTTTTTATATATATATATCACTGGTTGTATGTATTACAGTCGCATTAACATATAAAAAACCATGATCATATGCTTGTTGGCTAATTGCTAAAGACTAACTACTATCCAAACTTTAGACGAGCTTGACCAAAGCTCTTGATGACAAACCAAGCCTCATATCACTCAAGTTCGCATCCTAGTAGAGCTTTGAAGAAAAGCTGGGTCGAGAAAGATAAGCTTTTGACTTCTTTGAAAAAAAAGCTCATGTACGGAAAAAAATTTTGCGTCACTCGAATTTAGCGTTAGATAGTAAATGATATGGCACTACTACACATCATAATTCTGCTTTACTTTAGACACTTGTCACTTGACAGGTTAAATAAAGCTTGTATATCACACTCGAGCTTTTGTTACACAAAAAAGAAGCTCGTTACCTTAGGGTAAGTTCTAGTCGCTACACAGAAAAAACTCGGTTTCGCAAAGCAGGCTCGGCTTGTTTTAAATAATAATTGTTGAATACGAAGATAAATATTTAATTTGAGTTTGTATCCCTAAGGCTAAAACCATTAGAAATACGCATTAACGTGATGACATGTGGTATCGCTCTTCTGTTTTTTTTTTCCAATTATAACATTTACACATCCAACTATCTGCCAATCGCCACTATAAATTTTGACACAAGGAATATACGTACTAGTGCTGCCGTATATTTTTGCACTTTTATTAAGCTTTCTTACCATAAAAAATAAGTCCCATTTATTGTCCCTACTCAATTTTTTTTCCAATACATAACAACAAAATCAAAATATATGCAGATGTAGTCGAGAAACCCATGTTTAATCCAAGAACGCATTTCTTAAAATAACTTGTCCCCATGATATAGAATAATATTATAATGCTGGCGTTTTAGAATTTTACCACTGTTTCATTGATAAAAATCTAAAACTTCAAATCTTGATATCTCTGCAAAAAATTGGGTTATACTAATAATTTCTAATAATAATAAATTTTTGTTTTGAAGTGCTCTGTAACATATTTAAGCTTAAAAAAATTTAAGCGCCTTTTTCTCTTTTTATGTACTTTTTGCAATAAATTACAGAACGTTTGTTATATTGAGCAACGTTTATCCAAAGAATTTATTTGACCCTTGCTTTACCCTTAAACTATCTTAATAAACCTATAAAAGTTGTAATTGCATTTTCTATTATAATTATTTTCATAGCTTCATTATTCAGTATCAGAAACGCATTATTTTTTCCATAATCAACCTCATACTAAACGCTTTTTGTATATACTTTACACACCGCCAAATAGGTATGAGTTAGCTATACTATGCTGCATACTATTCGATTAATTTTATATCTCACAAAATCCTCAAAAACACATACTGTAAAACTCATTACTTTTCTCAAAAACTGGGCCTCACTTTTCACCTCTGACATACTTTTTTTCTCAAAAAAAAAAACATAAAGAAAAAATTATATGCCAATGCACCTGAGACGTTCAAGTTTAATTCAAAAATAAATATTTAAAAATATCTTATTTTTTGCATCTGGTATAATGCTTTCGGTGCTAATGTTTTAGATTTTTACCTGTATTTTATTATTAAAAATTAAAAAATTTGAGCCCTTACATCTTCACAAAAAATTAAGTTATACTAACAATTTCTAAAATAAAGTTTACTTGTTTTGTAATGCTGTATAACATTTCAAAGTATGAAAAGATTCTTGGATAATTTTATTTTTTTCTTTTTTTGACATTTTTTATAATAGATTACAGAGTATTTGTTAAATTGAGCAGCAGTTATTATTTTTTATTCCTGTCATAGACCTCGGTGAGCTCTATCGACACTAATTCGAGGAGGTTTTTTTTTAGAACATTGAATTTTCGCAGAAATACAATCAAAATGAGCAAAAAAAGAATATCCTCCGTTTTATATACTTCACAAGAAGATCAGTATACCCTCATCCCAAAGTTAAAATTCTTGTTTTCTCTGCGAAAAATATAGCTAAACAGTTCATCACACTATGGGAAAAAACGCGAAAATAGAAATTTTAAAATTTACAGCTATTTATTTCTTTACATAAAGATTGTTATAAAATTATACCTTTCCAACAAAATTTACACGTTAAATAGTTTCTGCAGCGATTGTCATAGTAATTTTTTCAGAAAAGTTGCAGTTTATAACTCACTTTTTTACATCTTTTTTTCCCGTGGTGTCAATAACCCAATTGATAGATAATTTGTTTGCGCATTATATTAATTGCGTAGATTTAATTTATGCTTATAAGAAATGAGTCGTTGTTATGTATGACTGGGTTTGCGAGAATTTAATACGTAAAAAAAAGTGCAATTAAAAAGAATGATGAATGAGTAATTAATCAGTTCTTTTACTGTGCAATAAAACAAGATAACGTTTACTTTGATTTTAGATATAAAAGTATGACTTTTTATAATGACTTAGTATTAAATTCCTGAGATACAATTAAGAGCGGTATTGAACTATTAGATTTGTTTGAGTGTAATTTATGGATTGATGTTAATCAATCATAATTAAACCGTGCTTGTAGAGTATATATGTGAGTTGCCTTGTTTTAATGCTGCGCTTCTTGTGCCTGGATTGGGGTTTGATATATCTTGACAGCTACTTGAATGATTAACCGCTGAGGCTAAAGATTATGGTGTCATATGTAATAAATTATAAAATCAAGGAGCTGTCAATTGGGATATATAATATGTGAATTATAAAATTGACTTTGATTCTATGATTTTGGGGGAAGAGGTTGGTGCTACCAATTGTAATTGCTATTACTACTATACGATCAATACCTATAATTGTATTATATTGGATTATATCACAATTGATTATAAGTATCAATAATAATTGAGTAATAAAATATACTTATTTGGAATGGGGTTATAAATATATAAGGGGAAGAAAGAAACAGATAAATTCACTAATTTTCATTTAGTCTGCAAGGATTATAGATATTTATATGAGTTCAAGGTTAATTATGTAATATTTGATATTGTAGTAAGAATGTAACGGATCAAATCATTACATCATAATTTAAGTGGTCCAGGCCTTTCGGTTAATCGATTGAGAAATAATAAACTAGGCGTTTCTTAATATCCGATTCCAGACTTGTTCTTTTATGTTCTAAGTAATAATCAATGGATTGTATGATCTATTGATTAATTGTATGATCTATTATTGATTGTTTATCAGAAGGCGATACAGTATGATACTTGGTGGAATACAACACTGTACATGATAATATTGCTTATATATACAGAATAACGATACTAGAAAATAAAGTTAAAACTAGATATATATTTATTGAGTATATTTTTGTATAAAGAAAAAGATGATCAACTTTTATACAATACTATGAAAAAAACACGAAATTGGCAATTTTAAAATTTGCAGTTATCTTTCCAATACAATCTTAATATAAAACAGTTTTTGCAGCGAATATTATAGTAGTTTTTTTAGAAAAGTTATAGTTTATACCTCATTTTACACCTTTTTTCGGTTGTTTTTTATTAGTTGAATTTTCAGCCAATGTCTGAGATGCTCTCATATGAGCGCATTCATGTTCTCCGAGAGCATCCATGAAGTCATAGTGATCTATTGATTGTTATAGAAAGCGATAAAGTATTGTACTTGGTGTAATGCAATAGATGTATTTCAAAAAATCTTCAAAATTTCAATAAAATTTTTCGCTGTGGAATATGCTATGGTTGATAGGATATTCACGGAAAAAAATATAAAAAAACAATAGAAAGTCAACTAGATAATTGTAGGTTTTTATTATCAAGTTAACTAAAATACATTAAACTGAGGAACTCTCCTTTGACAGGTAAATATTAATTCCTCTTTATATAGTTTTCTATAGATAAATGTTCTAATACTAGTGTCCCTTGGCATCTATGTAAATTATTAATGATGCCTCAGATCAAGTCAGTTAGCATCTTCTTTATTGTGCTAAAAGCTATATCTCAGATAGCTAGTCATATACTAAAATATATGATCTTATTAGTCTAATATAGTGTATTCCACTACGGGAAAAAAGGTGTAAAATGACGTGTAAACTACAACTTTTCTGAAAAAATTATTATGATATTCGTTTTAAAAACTGTTTTATATGAAGATTTTATTGGAAAGATATAACTTTATAATAATCTTACATCAAAAACCAAATAACTGCAAATTTTAAAATGGCCATTTTTGTTGTATTCCATGTCACCTTCTACAAATCTACATCCTAACCTGATAGCCAAGATACTATGATTGTGGCTTGGGCAAATCCATAGTATAACCAATACTTCAGAAAGAAGTATCAACTACGGAT
>JAEPRC010000465.1:0-35788 GCA_016758945.1 Mucor plumbeus
AATAAAAAGAAAATTTACATAAAACATAATATTCAATTTAATATTAGGTTATGAATTTGTTTTTAAAATATAAACTTTTAGGGTTAAAATTAAATTTTAAACAATTTTATAATATTTAAATTTAAAATTTTGTATAGAATCTTTGCATTGACATTTTTGTTATAAAATTTTATATTCAGTAATGGGAGTAGCACTGGGAAAAGAAGGAGGTTTTGCGATTCATATGTGTAGTACATGAATATTTTATTATCCAAAATCCCCACACATTCATTATAGCTCACGGGATACAATTCCAAGATTTTCTTGTATTTTATTATATGTAGATTTGTATACATTTTATTATATATAGTAAAATAAAGAAGGCATATGTAGAAGAATAAGTTAAAAAAGAAGGGGCATATATGTAAAAGAATATATATATATATATATATAATAGGAGGAAAGAAGAGAAAGAAGAAAAAAAAAAGAGGATTAAATGTATGTATGTATGTATATATGTATGCAGTATTTTGAAAAAAAAAAAAGAAAGAAAAAAAGGTTCATACATCCATGATTGTTGTTGTTTAAAGCTTATTTAAAATTCAAGAATAAGTCGAAGATTACCATCAACCTTCATTTCCCAATCTACAGTCATCATCTCACCATCAAGAATGTGTTCAGAAATAAACGTATCTTCAACTAGTACTAAGACATCACTCATTTTTTCTTCTTCATTGTTGCGTTTCTTTCGCCATAAAATTTCGGAAATTCTCGATGGGTGAACTGATAAAATGGCTGCTAATTTTAATTTCAAATTTTGTGTAGTGAATGAATCTAAGAAAACTTCACGAGGCGTACTAGAAAAGTTTTGAGTCCAAACATAAAAGCTTAAAACGGATGGAAATGGTCCTGTAGTAGTAATTTTTCGTTGCTTTTTCATTAATGACAAAGATTGTTGTTTATTGGGTTGATCTGATGCAGATCTTTTTCGTTTTGGTAGAAATGTGCTACTGCTTTTCGATGTATTGGTAGCAGCAGTAGTAGAAGAAGTGTTTGATGCACCTGTTGTTGTTGTTGTTGTTGTTGTTGTTGAAATAGTTGTAGCTGCAGGTAGTGGTAAACTTAATCTCTCATCGGCCTCAAGAAGATCGTCCAAGTTACCTAATTCATCAATAGTAATATCTGGGGATGTAGGAATTTCAAGGAGACTACTCGTAGGTTGATGAACTTGACTAATAATTGGCCATAATGGATGTTGATCTGGGTTACCATTGGTAGAAGCTATATATACATAATTTAGTTGATCAATTCTATAGTATAATTACAACAGCAAAACTTACCAATTACTTTCTCCATTTGCTTGGTCATTTGCTTTTTATCGTCTTTATTCTTTCGTTCTGCTCCTTTATCCCGAAAAAGTTTGATTTTACAATAGCAAGATTCCTTGTAATCATACCCTTCAATGTTATTTGCAGTAGTTCTTTCAAATGTACCCTTAAACTTCAATGAATTATTTGGTAATGACAGGTAATGAAGGCCTGTAGTTTCAACAATAGCGCGCATAGGAATTCCCTTTACACCTTTAATTCTTGAGAAATCAGTGGATAAACAGTTAAATCGGACATAAACTTTAGCTCCAAATCGACCTTGCCAGTCAAATGATATACGATCAAATGATATTAAACGAATGTTATAGACACCTGTTGTTTGATTTACATCTAAATCAATAGCTCTTGCTTCATTGGGATTTTCTTGTTGACTAATCCAATATTTCCAATAATTCTCGGCAATTTGACGATGACTTGCCTCGTGAAATGCAATTGATATTGTGCTTGTTAAGGTACTATCTGATGTAGTTGATCCAAGTTCAAGTAAATAAGCTTGTCCTCTGTTAAGATATGTTACTGTTTGTTCATCATGCTTCTTGGTAACAGCAGTAGGAGCTATATTTGCAAAGTAAGTTTAATATGCTCACTCATTAAATTAAATAACTTACCATGAAGTACAACGTTGAACTGAAATGGCCTATTTCAAATTTAAGGAGTATTGAATTAGTACAAAAGTAAAATGAGAGAAGAAGTACAGTGTACAAAAATACAATTGACAGTTGTTATAATAATCATTATCCAAAAAAAAAGAAAAAAAAAAACGACCCTTAACAAATTGTTCCCCTTTTGTAGAACTTGAAATAAATTACCCATTTCTCTCACTATCCCCCTACACTCTGAAAAACTAGAACAAAAAAGTCTTCTGAACATGTTACTTACATATTCTTATTATTACTTGTGATATCTTTCTTATCTTGATCAAATACTTGCAAATCCGTTGATGATGGTTTTTCAATAAATAACCCTTGATCTATCAAATTATTTGAAACCAAGGGTGGAGACATAAATTGCTGCTGCTGCTGTTGTTGTTGTTGTTGTTGTTGTTGTTGTTGTTGTTGTTGTTGGTATATTTTTTGATGTCGAGGCTCGGAAAAAGGATCAAGTCGAGCATTGGCACTTTTAAAACGAGGATGGAATTTATTGACATCTGTATTATTTTGTTGTGTATTATGAGGTCTTTGATAAATGTCTGATGTCGAAGGAAACAAATTTAAATAGTTTGATTGATTATTAAATGGTGTTGAAGATGATGATGTTGATGATTTCTTGATATTATGTAATAAAAAATTAGAAGTAATTGCATGATTGAATCTGTCGGTATCTTTTAATTGTTGATGATCAGTTTGATTGCTAGTAGAAGACCAATCATTTGGTTGTTGATAAATATTATCAGGAGATGGTACAATATTAGAAAAACTACTAATAGTATAGTTGCTATTATCATAAGAAAAAAATGGAGCTAATTGTTGTTGATGATGTTGTAGTTGTTGTTGTTGCTGTTGTTGTTGCTGTTGTTGTTGCTGTTGTTGTTGTGGCAGAATTACATTAGATGATTGAACATATATATCTTCATTTCCATTAATATAATGCTGTTGGGGATGAGGAGAGGATTTATTACTTATAGACCAATCTGATGATGACTGATATGTCAAATCAACGCTATGTTGCTGATAAAATGGCTGTCCCGAATCGTCGTTCATAAGAAAATGATCGAGTGGCGATTCTTCTAGTTGATGGTAATGATGGTATTGGATTGGGCTATTCAAAGTAATAGAAAAATATTGAGTTACTACATCTGTTTATGCGTGTATTTATATATTATTGTAGTGTTACATGCAAGTAATGTAAATTACATGCAAACAGGTTTTTTTTTTTTTCTTTTTTTTTTTTTGTGCATATATAAAATAACAGTAATTTCAAATATACCTTGTGTCTTTTAATGAAATCAAGGAAGAAGATAAAGATTTAATTTCGTCGATTTCAACAATGTCAGTATTATAAAGTTGCTGATCAAAAGAATGAATATATAGCATATATAAAAAGAGAGAAGATAGAAAAAATTAGATAGAGAGAAAGTGAAAGATGCAAAAACAAAACAAAAAAGAAAAAAGAAAGAAAATTTACCCTATCTTTTTATATATAAATGCTTCAATTATATTCCCAACAGTTAGGGATGGTTTACCTTTATATAGTACGTTCATTTTACCATGGTTTATATATACTTCATGTTGCACCAATTCCTACTAGGTTTTACTAAAGTTGGTTGTAATCAGTTCAAATTTGTACTTGTTACACGCTAAAAAAAAAGGTCTTTTTTTTTAATATAAATTATCGTCAAATATTCTTTTTTACAATGGAATATTTTTAGAAATATACATGTATAAAAACGCAATAATAATTCAAAGGGGCTAAAAAAAAAAAGAGATAGATAGAGAGAGAGAGAGAGAGAGAGAGAGAGAGAGTATGTGTGTGTGTGAAAGAGAGAGAAAGAGCCGATTTACTGCTGTTTCAATTGTAAGAAAATGTGGCAATGTCATATTTAGTATATAATGATCAAGTTTTTTAATAATTCAAGGAGTATTTTTAAGATTATAATGACAGAAAAATATTGACAATTTCTATTAGAGGTTAAAACATGTTGAGCGTTAAAAAAAATAATAGATAGATAAATGTAATGTCAAAGAGAGAGAGAGAGAGATAGAGGGAGTTGATGAAAGGGAGAGAGAAAATTTTATAATGACTAGCTGGTAGTAATAATAGTTGTGCTCCCCCTTCCACTTCCCCTCCTTCTTTGTGTAAAGGTTCCTTTATTCGATATCTATTTAACGACAAAAACAGTAATACAAACTGAGGGAATAATGGAGAAATATCATGATGTATTTCTTAGCCTCTCCCCTAATTAAAATATGTTGGAAAAAAAATGATAAATGATTGCGTATTTCTCATCAAATTTAACCGTAAGTACGCGACATTTAAATGTATATTTATATCGTACATGTAGATACAACACCTCCTTTATTATTATTATTACTATTATTATTATTATTATTGTTATTATTATTACTATTGGTTTGTTATGTTGTTATTGTTGTTATTGACAAATAATGTTAGTATTTTACATTTTAAAGATTCAACATTGAAAAAATATACATACAATAAAACTAAAAAATGCTCAACAGAAAAACTATTTTACATTGACGCATTTAAATTAAAAAAATGCCATGTTAATTATGGATCCACGGCATCTAGATATATGTAATAGTTTATTAAGAATGAAATTGACAATTGTCTGTGGTTTATTAGGATCCTTGTTTACAATTGCGCATTTAGGAAACACTCCTTCCTCTTTATTCTCCCTGTTGCTCCTCACTTTTCTCTTTTCACCCCTAAGAGATGGTCCAAGTCTACTTACCAATCAATTTTACGATTGAGTAATCTTTTTTAGCTTTTTTTTCACTAAAAGTACTAGACTTGACAAAAGGTTGTACAGGTAAACATTTTACCAAATCGATAATAAAGTTTAGCCCCCTGATGTTACACAATAATAAAATCCCACAATATGGTCCTGGCTAAATGAAATTACATCCCTACTATTACTTATTCTTTTTTGTTATTATTGGAAAATTGGATTTTATAGATAAGGGATCGGCTGTATATCAATGTTTACAATACTAGAATATTCTAAAATGTGTAAACATCAAAATCAGATAAAATGGTACAATGTGAATATATATTACATAAAATAAATAAAAAAAAAATATGTATATATTGTATAACTATACATAGAAGCGACAGTAAATAATGGTCTCCTTAAAGGTACAGTACTTTTTTTTTACTCTTGCTCTTGAAGGTTTTTAATTATATTAAAATTTGTTTGGAGACACAAAATTTATATATGCTAACTAATTTAGAATTAAGCAAATACACTCATCATTGTATATCTCCTGGTACTTTTATTGCATTTTATTAATTATATATTCATAGTTCTTATTTATTACTATTATTATTCAGTTATCGTCAAAAAATAAAAATAAAAAATAATAACGATGGTAATACAAATCTAAACTATATTACATCAACTAGAAGGAGAAAAGTAGGAGGAGAGGAGCTAAATGTTTGTTTTTACTTTTTTTTAAAAAAAAAATTTTTTGTGGGGGCATATATATATATATATATATATATCAAATGCGGGGGGAGGGGGTTTTATGTATTATTCATTTCCTTTATTCTTTTTTTAAATACGTATATCTATCGCTTTTAGTTTATCTTCATGAAATGGATTTAGGAACAAAGAAATAAGGTTTCTATTTCTAATTTAATCCCAGAATTCTTCATGTTGAATTCCTTTAAAGAGTTTTTACAGCACACCATAAACATTTCAAACTATAAAAAATTATTTCATGTGAATATTTTACTTTATAGAACTTATTTTCTCATTTTTTATTTCTTGAAAAGTTGATTTTTACATGCGTATTTTGACCATCTTAAATGGGGGGGGTGCTATAGCTGAAGAATAATTGGGAACCCGAAAATAAAATTCAGGAACGGCTGCCCTAGCAACCAGCCGAGGTTTTATTAACCATAGCAACCTGAATAACTTAAAAATTTGACAACACTAATTACTCGGCAAACTGTTGACAACAATCGGGTAATTATCCGAGAAATTACCAAGAGTATATCATGATATATGTATACATAGATGATGAAAGAAGCAATCGGAATATGGCTCGGTTGGTCTTTGGGTAATTTATCCTAGAGTAACTGAACATATTTATATGCCATTTTTTCAACAACCCACACTTCTTTCTTTCTTTTAGTATAGATAAAAACAAAAAATGCTTAGAATACGTAGAGGCAAACGATGCACGGTGAAAGGTTGCTGTTTAGCTAGTACAATATATTCCCAACCACCTGGTAAAGACGACACTGATGGCACTAATTATCCAAGTTTATGGTGGGATTTATGGCAAATTTTATACTATACCCCCATGAGTATAATCGTGTTTTTTATGGATATGTACAAGCACTTGATAAAGCAACCCAAAAGGCCGACATGGGATATTTTAACAGCATTTACTGTTGCTCTATTGCATGCCCTTCGATCTAGTTTTCGATCCGCAAGCCTTGCATTTTGGAGAAAATTAATGCAATTACCTAAGCTACTCCATCAAGATGAGTCTAAATTTGTAGCATGCCCTTTTTTGGCTAGCAAGTTGAATTTACCAGGTATCTTGGAGGAATGTGATTTATTGGAAGATGGAAGTCGTATCATAGATGCGCAATGGAATTTACCACCATCTCCTTCTCAGAAACAAAAACCTCAACAAAAAATCGCACAAGAAAAAGTTATTCTATATCTTCATGGAGGTGGTTATTGTTTTAAAGATTGGTTTTGCTACCTTGCATATACCGAAAAATTAACGAAGTACATTAATCGGGGTGTATTTTGTAAGTGAAGCGTTTTATTTAGTGTATCTAATCTAATAAATACTTAAAAAAAAAAAAAAAAAAAAAAAAGCCATAAGTTATAGGTTAGCACCAGAAACGAAATTTCCGGGCGCTCTTTATGATGTAGTTCAAGCATATTTTCATTTAATTTATGAATATGGGATTAAACCAAATAACATCACAGTTGTTGGAGATTCAGCAGGAGGTGGATTAGCAATGGCATTATTAATTTACCTTCGGGATCATCAATACCCACTTCCAGAAACGTCCGTTCTTTTATCAGTATGTATATAAATATTCATTTGTTAGAGATAATCATTTATAGAGATTAACCTTATTTTGTCTTAAAGCCCTGGGTAGATCTCACGTATGGTCATCCAAGTTGGATAGAAGCAGAAATCTTTGATTACTTACCATGTCGTCCAGATATGAGTGCCATTATGAATCCAGCAAGATTTTATCTGGGAACAGACACATATTTTGGTTTAAATCAACATCCATACGCATCACCTTTATATGCAGATCATTTTGATGATTTACCTCCTATATTAATTCAATCAGGTGGATGTGAGACAATGAAAGACGAAGTTCGGTCATTTGCTACTAAATTTGAAGATTGCCGCTCAACAATATTTAAGCACGAAGAATATGAGGTATTATTTTATCTTTTATTTATTATTGATAGCATCACCTGTTAAGAAAATAAACAGTATAGCTCATTTTTTTCCCACACACTTTATATGTATAGGACATGGTTCATGATTTTCAAGCGTTTGATTTTGATCAATCTCATTCAGCTTTATTAAGTGTACAAAAATGGATATTACATGATATTAATGATCCTCATCAATTAGAAAATTATCATGAAACATCTTCTTCTTCAACATCATCTTATTATGAATAAAACTAATAGAGATATTGTTTTCCAAGGAAAAAAAAATATATTTTTTTGTTAGTGTAACTTGATATGGTTTTGTAAAATAAAAGAGATAAGGATGAGGTTCAAAAATAAAATAAAAAGGTTAATTACGGAAAGTGGGGGAAGAGATAAACCTATAATTTGGTGATACAAAGCCTATATTTTAATGGGCTTTTTTTTCGTACAGGGAAAAAAATAGTATCTTTTACTTTAATTGGCATATGCTTAGATTTGACAATACAAAAGTATCACAAAGGACAATAAAATGGATAATCTTAATGAAAAAGGGGATAACCGGTTATCAGCTTATCTTTTATATGTACCCACAAATTCGTATAGGTAGGAAAAGAAGAGTGAGCATTGATATCCCGAAACATGTATAAATACTCGTCCCTGTTTATGCACTTTCTTTCCCTTTATTTTCTATTTCTTATTTTCCACATTGTAACATTCTAAATATATACAATGCGCTTAATACCGAGAGAAATTGATAAACTTCTACTGCATCAAGGTAGTTTTTTTTTTTTTTTTTTTTTTTTTTTCCATTTTTTTATATTAATAAAAATTATTTAAATAAAAAGAAAAGTTTATTAACATTTAAAAAAAGTTGGGTTTTTGGCACAAAAACGTTTGGCAAGAGGTATCAAATTAAACAGAACAGAAGCAACAGCATTGATTGCATCTCAGTTATTAGAATTAATGAGGGATGGTTGTTATTCTGTTTCACAATTAATGGATATTGGCAAACAAATGTTGGGAAGAAGACACGTTATGCCTGATGTATTTCAGACATTACATGAAGTTCAGGTTGAAGGTACATTTCCCGATGGTACTTATTTGGTTACTGTTCATGATCCTATTTGCACCGACAATGGTAATCTTGAAATGGCTTTGTATGGCACATTCTTTCCTTTACCATCAGAAGATAAATTTCCATTACCAACACCAGTACAAGCAAGAGATGCTCCCGGTGCTATCATTGTAAAACCTGGGATGATCGAATTAAACGCCGGTAGAAAAAGATTATCATTATCTGTGACGAATTACGGAGATCGCCCAATTCAAGTAAATACTTATTTCCTCAATTAACGCCATTTATATTAGCTTTGTTTATTTATTTGTTTATTTAGGTGGGATCACATTATCATTTTATTGAATCAAACGCTGCTCTTCATTTCAATCGAGCCCTGGCATATGGCATGAGATTAGATATCCCTGCTGGTTCAGCTGTCCGATTTGAACCAGGAGATTTCAAGACAGTTACACTTGTCGAAATATCAGGCAACAAGGTGATCACAGGCGGTAATGGATTGGCTACAGGTCCAGTTGATTTCATTCGATTACCTGAAATTATAAACAAAATCATGTTAAAAGGGTTTAAACATGATTCTCTTGCACCTCTTTTGCCGACACCTGCATCAAATACATTAGATAGAGAATATTATGCAGATCATTTCGGCCCTACTACAGGAGATCTAGTACGATTAGGTGATACTGAATTATGGGCACGAGTTGAAAAGGATTTCACAGTATATGGTGATGAATGTAAATTTGGTGGCGGTAAAGTGTTACGTGAAGGAATGGGTCAAGCAACAGCAAAATTAGATGCAGAAGTTCTTGATTTGGTTATTACAAACGCTTTGATTATTGATTACACTGGTATTTACAAGGCTGATATTGGTGTTAAAAAAGGAATTATTGCTGGTATTGGTAAAGCAGGTAATCCAGATGTTATGGATGGCGTTACGCCTGGCATGGTTGTTGGTGCTGGTACAGAAGCATTAGCTGGTGAAGGAAAAATCTTTACTGCAGGTGCTATTGATTCACATATTCATTATATCTGTCCTCAGTTGTGTTACGAGGTATAATTTTTTTTTCTTTTTGAAATGTGCCAAGCCCTTTGTATTAAGTTTTATTAATGGAAATATTTACTGTTTTTAGTCTCTATCTAGTGGTGTAACTACTTTGATTGGTGGTGGTACTGGTCCTAATACAGGTACAAATGCAACTACATGTACCCCAGGTAACCATCATATTGAAATGATGATGAAGGCAACAGATGATATTCCCATGAATTTTGGTTTTACGGGTAAAGGAAATTGCTCAAGTAAGGAGGAATTGGTTGAACACATTAAAGCCGGATGTCTTGGCTTAAAATTGCATGAAGATTGGGGAACAACACCTGCTGCTATTGATGCTTGTTTGCAAGTATGTGATGATTTAGATGTTCAGGTAAATTTGAAATTTATGATGAAATATTATTTATATCTAACCTTTTTAATTAACAAAGGCTACAATCCATACAGATACTTTGAATGAGGCTGGTTTTGTTGAATCAACTATTGGTGCTTTTAAGGGTAGAACTATTCATACATATCATAGTGAAGGTGCTGGAGGTGGGCATGCCCCTGACAGTAAGTAAATTATATATAAACTATTTCTACAGGTTACTTATATCTATTCACTTTCAGTTATGACAGTTTGCAGTGAACCTAATGTTCTTCCTTCATCAACAAATCCAACTCGTCCATTTACTGCAAATACATTAGATGAACACGTAGACATGTTGATGGTGTGTCATCATTTATCTAAAAGTATTCCTGAAGATGTCGCATTCGCTGAAAGTAGAATTCGTGCTGAAACTATTGCTGCTGAAGATGTATTGCATGATATCGGTGCTATTAGTATGATTAGTTCTGATTCACAAGCTATGGGTAGAGCAGGCGAGGTAATCCTTCGTACTTGGAAAACTGCTAGTAAAATGAAGCAACAGCGCGGTACTTTGGAAGAAGATCAACAAGATGAAGGCGATAACTTTAGAATCAGACGGTATATTGCTAAATATACCATTAATGTGTAAGTCTCGTGTATGTATGCCTGACAACTCTGATAAACTAATAAACATTATAGTGCTCTCGCTCATGGTATTGGTCATGCTGTAGGCTCAATTGAAATTGGCAAAGTAGCAGATTTAGTTTGCTTTACACCGGAATACTTTGGTTCTAAACCTGAACTTATTTTAAAGGCCGGTGTCATTGTTTGGGGACAAATGGGTAAATTAAATCTAAAAATACAAAACGTTTACAAGCATATTTATTTTTATTTTTTTATTTTAGGCGATGCTAATGGATCCATTCCAACCACACAACCTATCATCTCTAGACCCATGTATGGTGCAAATGCATCTAGTTTGGGCGTCTCATGCATGGTATTTGTATCTCAGTTATCTGTAGATGCAGGCATTGTCCAAAGCTATAACCTTCGAAAAAAGATTGAGCCTGTAAAGGGTTGTCGAACAGTGACTAAAAAAGATATGAGATTGAATGACGCTATGCCAAAAATTACTGTCGACCCTGAAACATATAAAGTAAAAGCTGATGGTAAAGAGTGTGTTTGTGATCCAGTCTCATCCTTACCACTAACACAATCTGTATACCTATTTTAAGACACCAACTTTTCCTTTTCTTTACTTAATTTTGTACCATATTCTTTTAACAATAGCTATCAATTAAAATAATATATAGTAATAATAGTTTAACCTTAAATGCTCGTTTTTATTGTTCATATAATGTTGACATTTTTTTAGCACTTAAACCAGCTCTAGTAACCCTAAAATGCACAAACTATCGCCGCATAAACAATTATTGAAATCAAATTTCAATTGTGTTTGGTGATTGATTTGAAAATGCATTTTAATTAATGAATATACTGAAAGTTGTAAAGCATACTCTAAGGCATAGTAAATTTGTTTTTACAAATGTCAGACAATAAAAACAGCTGAAGCGATTGTAAACAAACGTTACTCCGTTTTTATTGTACAGTTAAAAAACTAATTAATTACTCATTTTTTTTAATTGTGCTACTTTTTAAGTATATTCTCGCAAGCCCGATCATTATACGACAGCTCTAGTTAATACGCTATAAATTTTCAATACATTAGAACTTTTAAAGCTTATTATAGCATGACAGTATCTCAGACAAATAAAAATCAAAGAGGTACTAGTAGTATATGGAAGTATAAAGATGTTCAGCAAAATTAAATAACGAAGAAGATTGAAGAAAAGAAAACAAAAAAATTTAAAAAATAAAATTGAAAGAAAAAAAGCTAAAATCGTTTAAAATTGAGCGAATAAAGACCATGAATTATAGCCTGATAATGCTTTTACATAATAATAAAATCATGTGTTTTTCCATATATTTCAAAATTTATTTGAATTAAACATGTCAATTTTTATCGAAAAAACCTATTGTAATCATTAACAAACTTCTAATTGTAATGCATTAGTAAAAATTTATGATATTATAATAGAACAAAAATAAAAGCAAAAGCTGGGAAAGAAAAAACTCACGTATCATTTTTATGTAAAAGGTAAAAGCTAGTTATGTCAAAGAATATTTGGCCATATTAAAAAGCTAAATAAATGTACAGTATTACAAGAATCTTGTAATTTTTACTAAGTAAAAGTTGCAACAACTATGCTAGATAGAGCTTAAGCATTATTTTATTTAAATATAGCGAGCCTACAATGCTCACACAGCATAATATCATGATAACAGAAGTACCAAAATTGTTTGGCTTAAGATTCAAAAATAGTGTTGTGTAAATTGTAAATTTTGCACTTGATTGTGATAGATACAGTACTGTATATCAAATAACGTCTTATTTTAGAATACGTTTTACAACTTTTCCCTAAAGATTGTAGCAAAAAATCCCTTTAAAAAGTAGATTTACTGCATATCAAGCTCAAATTGCGGGGTCCGAATGATTAAACTCAATTTTATGCGGATTGTATCTTAAAATACTGTGAAAATTACCACAGAATCCACTTTTCAGTTGATAGCTCTTGCAATTTTAAAGTAGTCTCAAAGAGTGATGTTTTAGAACAGATACGTAAAGGAGAAAAATAAATCTAGCAAAAGCCCCAGTTAGGCTCATATATTCTTTATAAAGCTATTCCCATTTAAAGCGTACAAAAACGCAACTTCAATGGACTATAACTCGAGATAGCAACCGTTTAAGCACATACTATATAAGCCAAAAATGATCTATTTATTTAGTTTTATTATATTTTACCACAAAATCTATCTCGAAAAAACAAGGATTTTGCCCTTGTATACCCTCGTGTAAAATTTGACTTTTTTAAAAAGTGCTAATAACTCTATGAAAAATAGAGCTAAAATTACAAATAAAAAAACAAATAATAGGTATTTTTTTGCTTTATTTGTCTCTAGCATTAACTCTACAATTTTATTGTAAAAGTATTTCTAGAATAACTAAAAACTGATTTTTATGTTTTTGCTTTTTCTGCAAAATTTTTGATGGTAAAACTTTTCAATAGTTAAATCATTAAATATAAAATCAAATTTCATATTGAGGTTACTTAATACAGCTAGCCAGGTTACTATACAATTTCGATGTCAATTTTGCATTTTAAAAATTTAGGATTGTTTTTATCAATTTTTTTATCATTAGAAAGTTTTTTTGTTTTCAATTACCGCTACACCTGAGATGTAGGAAAATTAGGAAAAAATTAGGAGAAATTGTTATTTTTTGCAATGCAATGGTATGTAAGGGATGTTTAAACTAAAAAATATAGCTGTTACGGATGGAACAACTCCTTGCAAAGACAGTCATGGTCATAAATGTTTCGTCCATTTAAAGAAATCACTATTTTTCTTCTTCTGCGCTTCTATTTCAAATTATTTTACATTGTCATAACATGAGTAAAACAGTTCAAATTGCTATCAAAAAGTGAAATAAAAAAATGAAACTAAGTGCTATATTTTATTTAAAAGCAACTTGGATTCAGTCAGTATGATACTTCAAACATGATTGACATGAAGCGCACAACTGTCGATGGTGCCATCAATAAAGTAGCTGCAACTGGTACAACTTTAACAGGAAAGAGAGTATGCGTAGGCCATCTTCTTTTGATGATTATACCAAACGACATTAAGAAAGAATTATAAGAAGTGATCCATTTCAAAAAATTGAGACTTTCCAGGGACAGCTCCGTTTAATGAGCAATGATGTCTCTTGCACAATCGTAAAGAACTGGATAAAGAAATTGGACTTTAAGTATCGTTCTGCTGCAAGCAAGCCTAAGCTCTCTGATGATAAAAAAATCACACTCAAATGGGCCATAGAGCATGTTGGTTGGACTGATTAGCAATGGGAATAGGGAGCAGGTAGGCATATAAAACGAGCCGAGCCTGTTTTACGCTACTGAGCTTTTTTCGAGGTTCGTTAAAATTAAACGAGCTTTTTTTTAAGCTCGTTCACCCCATACGAACTTTTCTTGTGTGTGACTAAAGCTCATTTGAGGAAGACGAGCTTTTGACTTCTTTTCAAAAACTCAAATGCGGCAGAAGTGTTTTATTTTGTCTGTCAAGCGATAAATGACTAAAGTAAGGCAAACTTATAATGTTTAGTAATATTATATCATTTGCTAATTGTCATAAAATGTAAATAATACAAAGCTCGTATCTTATCGTACGAGCTTTTTGAAAAGTAGTCAAAAGCTCGTCTTCCTCAAACGAGATTTTTTGAAAACACGGCTCGAGCTCGTGTAGCACAAGGCTCGACTCGTCTCACGAGTTTTGACCAAGCTCGTCTAAAGCTCGGCTCGTCTTTAATGATTAGGAGCAGGTAGTCTGGTCCGATGAGTCAAGATTTTGCGTGTCTGTCCATGATGGCAAACCAAAGGTTCTGAAAAAGCAGTGTGTACGTTATGAGAGCTACCATCTTCTAAGAACTGTAAAATATGGTGGTGGCAGCTCATGGTTTGGACTTGTTTTTAGGCTGGTGGCTATGACCCATTGGTTTTTGTGGATGGTAACACGAACCAAAATTCATATGTTGATTGTTTGTCCCAACAATTTCTGCCTTGGTACTACAAACTACCACATTTGGAAGATGTGGAGTACATCTTCCATGAAGACAATGCGCCTTGTCATACAGACGGTTATGCGAAATGATGGAAGAGTAGCCATTCTTTGAACGTTTTGAAGGATTGGCCAGCTCGGAGTCCAGATCTAAATCCAATTGAGCATATTTGGAGTGAGCTGGCTCGTCAGTTACGTAGCCGTCGGCCAGGCATGGAGAATAGATTTAAGACAAACTATTGATATTAACTAAACTTTATTTTCAGTTTTTGTGTGTGGTTTAATTTAAAAAAGCTCGTTTTATTAAATAAATTATACATTTCTCTAGCACTGCTATTTATTCTAATTCATATGCGGTTTAAAATAGTTTTTTCAATTTAAATAATTGATAAAATTACAAGAGTTTCTTGTACATTTATGAAGAACAAGAAGTTATATTTGTGAAATTATGAAAAAAACTTCTTTTGAGCATCTCTTTATTGTATGCAATTCATATCTATTTGGCTATGCAATATGTTGTATGACGGCGGTAAATTTGATTAGATTCACACAATAACTTTTTTTACCTTCTTCAAATGTTAAATTTAATAAAAAAAATACTGAATTATCTTTGGAGTTTATGAATAAAATTCAACCTAATAAAAAAGACAACAATGTATCAGCTTTTCCAACTGTATGCAAGAACTAAAAGTAGTCTAAAATTTATTAAGGTATAAAAATATGGGTCTTTTATGTATATCTATTCGCTATTTACTACTGAGAATATTAACTATAGGACCAATAGATCAATATGATAAGTATTAATTATATCGATTTAAAAAATCAGAAATACATTGTGTTAAATACTACTACTCATAGCTAATATGTTTTATACTTAGTGTTTGTCTTGTTCTTATTATTTGATTTGTCGATGAAGGCCCGTGCCTAAGGATCTACTAATTATACTAATGGCGCCACCTATTAATATTGAGTTTTATATGCGCTAATTGTGCTACTGAGCCACATGGAAAAATAGAGTATCTGTAGTTGATACTTCTTTCCGAAGTATCGACTATGCCTCGGATTTGCCCTAGCCACAACCATAGTATCTTGTCTATCAGATTATGATGTAGATTTGTAGAAGATGATATGGAATAAAACAATAATATGGAATAAAACAAGGCGGCGATGATGTAAGCTTTTGTTGTAGTAGTGCAGTAGTGTCAGGTACGTCTAATGTTGGTCCACCGTGCGGCAAAAAAACATATTAAAAAAGCAATATGGGAAATACGATTATAACTCTTCTAAATTTATTAAAGATAGTCAAAAATAAAGCAAGGTTCAAATAGATTCAGGGAATCTATTTGGTATTTATAGCAATTATTAAATGCTACTAGCAAATTACTAATGAGGTAATTTGTGCATGCTTAAGTTATTAAGCGTGTGGGAGTTGTGGAATATACTATAGATGATAGGATATTCACGGAAAAAAATATAAAACAATAGAAAGTCAACTAGATAATTGTAGGTTTTTATTATCAAGTTAACCGAAATATATTAAACTGAGGAACTCTCCTTTGATAGACAAATATTCCTCTTTATATAGTTTTCTATGGATAAATGTTCTAATACTAGTGTCGCTTGGCATCTCTATAGTTTATTAATGATACACCAGATCAAGTCAGTTAGCATCTTCTTTATTGTGCTAAAAGCTATCTCAGATAGCTAGTCGTATACTAAAATATGGTCTTTTACTATAAACTGTCAAGATCTTATATTTCGGTGAAATAGTTTATTTTAGCTTTGAATTAGCATATCCTATTTATGGTATAAGTCTATTCAAATCTGCGGTGCTATAACTTTAACATCAGATGAAATGGAGATCAAAAGTGGATATATTCCACAGGAGTGATTGATGACTCTTAAATGATTTGTGTAATATTAATTATACAATTTGATATGATTCAATCTTCGATTCTCTATCTAAGATTTACTTAATAAATTTGATGTATTGAAAGACTAATGGTATTTCACTACACACCGACTTGCAATCACTTTGACATCTCTTGAGTTGCTGTAGAAATGGAGAAATAAAAACGCGCTCATTCTTTAAACTATTTTCTGTGGAGTGTTTCCGATGTTCACAAAATCAAATAATACTTTAAAATTGAATCTTGAATTTATTTTTTATGCGTAGTACATATACAAACAAATATTCTCGTTCATCCGCTGTTTTTTTGTAAAAAAAAAAACCTCTTCCTCTGCTTGAAGAAAATAAAACAACTGAAAAAATGCTTGCAATCAATAAATATTGATTTAAAACTGAATCATTTATCATTTGCTTACAACAGATCCAAATTTACGTCTCAAAATTTGTCTGATAGAACTCACTGAAAGCTATAACAAGAGTAAGAAACAACTGCTGCTGCTCAAATTAACAAATAGTTTAAAATCTACTACAAAAAATGTCAAAAAAAGGAAAAAGCGCCAGAGCTTTTTTTTCAATTAAAGATGTTATAAAAAGCTTCAAAACAAGTAAGTTTATATTACAGCCATGGATTAATTTAGTGGACACGGTGGGAAATGGAAAAACGTTTGTGAAATCGAGTTTTCTGTTATATTAAAACATATTGTTACAAAAACGTAATTAAAAAAGCAGAAATGGGAAATACAATTATAACTCTTCTAAGTTTATTAAAAGTAAAGCAAGGATTCATCAGTTCGATGGATCATTGTGGTGTTTATATTAAATGTCTAGTTCAAATTACTAATGCAGTTATTTGATTTTCTCTATGTTAAAACTGATGGGAAAAGGGATCAGCAATTATTAATTCGAGTTGTGCAATCGTCTATAAATGTATATGGTATTTTAAATTGTGGTTAAGTTTATATAATTCATGTTCCTGGTTCTCATACCAGATTTATGTTATTACTTACTAATTCAATTTGATGTGTGAAAGACGGCCAGTAGTTCACATCACATATATTTACGCTATACAAAGTAAAACGGAGCCTCAGTTGGATGTAATTTGAGAGGTCATTCCAAAATAATGCACAATGCGGCAAAAAGACTTAAAAAGCGATCCAGGAAATACAATTATAACTCTTTTATATTTACTAAAGACATATAAAAAGTAAAGCAAAGGCTATTTGGATTACCATCCCCTTTGTACTATTTATACTAGATGTTAATTCCTAATTTTAATATACAGTAATAAGATCTTAAGAAGATCTTCATGGTCTAGTTTCTAGTTGAAAGTGCCAGTGGTACAATTTGACATTTAATGTTTTTGTGATTTTAATGTTACTATATCTTAGATTTTATCTGAGATTAGCTTTTCTTACTAGACTAAACTGATATGTGTAATTCACTACACACAATGATAGGAACAAGTTGGGTATTGCATAAAATTGCAAAACATTGGATTCTAAAAGTAAAATAACTAGTAGATTTGGTCATTTTGGTATGTTTTTTAGTAATCACATAAAAAATTAACCAGATTTATTATTGATTCGATACTATTTTGCCCAATAATACCTTCGGATTTTGTAATTTAGTAGATTCGTCAAAAATCTTTTCCGCTAACTCATTATATGGAATAGTGGAAAACAACTGTAAAATTCCTTGACCAAAATCGGGAAAATCAAAATGTCTGTTAAATAAATTGAATTCCCTTATTCTTGAGTCAACGAAATTGATTTATAACTGTATCTAAAAGTGTTGGTATAGTCTGATGTTTTGTAGAGATATGAGAGCTCAAAGTTTTTAATTTTTAGCAGTAAAATACATATAACAACTGAAACATTAGCAGCAAAAGAAGATATACCAACTGCAAAAAATAAGATATTTTTATATATTTGTTTTTGGATTAGAGTTGAATATCTCAGGTATACTGGCATATAGTTTTCTCTTGATGCTATTTGTGGAAAAAAAAGTAAATCAAGGACGAAAAGCGATACTCAGCTTTTAAGGAAAAGCTGATAATTCTACATGTTTTTGACTCTTTCGTGAGATATAGAATGAACTTAGGGTTAATTAGCATAACGCGGCCAGCTCATATCTATTTAACAATACCCAGGCTATATTATAAAAGCGTTTAATACGAGAATAGCTATAGCTTAGAGAGCACACACCAAATTTGAAGATTGAAAATTATGAAAATTAAATTTTTTAAGCATTATGATTAGAGTGAATGCTATAATTTATTTGAAAGTTAAACAGTTCAAGGTATCAGAGTATTGAAGAAGATTTGGATAGCTGTATGTATAGTTGGAGCAAGTAAAGATGCAAGTAAGAGCAATATAAGTAGCAATAATTGCCTGAAAAATATACTTTAAGCAAATCAACAAGAAATAAATCAACTTAAGCAAACAAAGGTAAAATACTCACTCTCTCCATTGAGATTGCTCCTTTTAAACATGTCAATTTGGAATTCAATTGAAAATATAATTGAATTTTTTTTTAGGCACTACATCCCAACAGAATTTGAAATATATATAACAGGTTGAATATCTTTTATCGCTAGAGGGAAAATTCTTAGATTATAATTTGTACTACATCTGAATAAAAGAGTGATTATGCTCATAAAATACACGAACTTATGTTATTTATCAAGCAATGTATAAGTAGAAACAAGCATTTTAAGAGGACTATCAATACGTTAAAGATATGCAAAAACGTAGAATCTGCAATTGATATAGTTGCTGTTCTTATTGGAACCCCGTATTGAGCGTATTACAATGGTATTGGATGGAAAAAAAATCATACAAGTTAGCAGTTCCTCCTTTTTCTTTTTATTGTTTAATTAAAATGAGTTTTGCAGATGTATTAG
This sequence comes from Mucor plumbeus, assembly GCA_016758945.1. Classification (NCBI taxonomy): domain Eukaryota; kingdom Fungi; phylum Mucoromycota; class Mucoromycetes; order Mucorales; family Mucoraceae; genus Mucor; species Mucor plumbeus. The sequence continues at coordinate 19,431 of JAEPRC010000465.1, forward strand.
AATGTACCATTGTAAGTTGACATTCTATGGATATTATATTTGATATTCATTGATTTTTTTTAGGACTTTGATGGACAAAAGTTAGCTGAACAATTGACACACTATTTATTAATACTGTCTGGTGTAAGTTAATAACATAACAATACATACACAAAATAATGACCATTATGTAGATTGTTAGTTTTATAGTAGGTTATTCTATGCAATCTATGCAAATTCTTCTTATTGTATTCACTGCTGGCTTAGCATTAACTGCTTCGGTTAGTTGTTTTATATGTATAATTTTTGTTGAACGCGTATATATTAATTTGTTGCATAAATTTATCAAGGTTGTTATCCCCCCTTGGCCGATGTATAATAAACACCCTCAACCATTTATTTCACAAGAAGATACCAATGAAAAGAAAGAATGAACAATCTGCACGTACAAAAATAAATCATATCCTTGTCTAAAAAAAAAATCCTTTTTTTTCTCATTTCTCCTATTGAACATTTCTCCTACTACTAACTCTTTTGTTAGCTCTTGACCCCCTTAATTTTGTGTAAAAAAAAACAAACTTTAAAAAAAATTATATTAATATTATCAAGATGAAGAATGTCTAGGAAAAAACAACGGCATGTGGAGGCACTGGCAATTCATGGTAACTTGGAGGATTGAATATATTTGCTGTATTTAGAGCAGCTTGATAAGATGGCAATTCTTCGCCCACATACACCATTTCTGGATCCAACTCTTTAATATGAATTACTAAACAGAACCGAACTGACGTACAGGGCGCTTCATCAACTGGAACTCTTTGTAATGACCATTTAATATTTTGATCTGTTGCTGTATATTCATACAAGGTTTTTTTCAAGGCAGATTCAAACTTTTCACAAAATTAGACGTTGGAAAATTTGACACAAATTTGCATAATTATTACCTCTTTAATTTTGACTATTAACGTAGATCTCCTTTTACTTGTCCAGAAACTAAGTGCTGTAGGTATTAATAAAAGTAAAAGAGGACACCACATTGATATATTCAATGATCTTGCAATAAAAGTAAAGATAGCAGAGCAAATGACACATAATACGGCAATTGTAAAAATGTAGAAATCAATATGGTGTGATGGGCATTGATTTTGAACTAGACAATTTAGTTGTTCAATTCGAGATTCTATTAATGTCTGTGGTATCTATGTATATTTTAGTAAGATAATTTCTTAATTTTAGTACATAATTGACTATACCATACAAATGAAGATAAACTTGTAATAATATTTGATTCATCCTTGATAATTAATTTTGGTGGTTTCCAACGTAAACTCACAATATAAAAGCACGCTATCATCTTAGTTGGTGAAAATAGAGATAAAAAAGAGACTGAGAAAGCAAAAGAGAAAGAATAAAGAAGGGATAAACAACAAAAAAGAAGCATCACAATTTATTATCCTCATTTTTTAAGGGGATCATCAATATAAATTTATTATATCAATAGCAAATTACTGTTACACACTGCCAAAGAAACAAGTAAAAACTCTAAATTTGATGGTTGAATCTCACCATCCCTCTCCTGTTTCTCTTTTTTTTTTGTTTTTTTTTTTTTTTTTTTTTTTTTTTTTTTTTTTTTTTAACATACTAATATTTTATTCTCGTTTCTATAATGAAGGATACCATAAAAGAAAGAGATTCTTTATCATTAAAGAATTTAATGATGGCTTGTTTAGCTTTTATTACAGGCGGTCGTATTCAAACTTTACCATCAGGACAAGTTCGTATCATATTCAAGTGGCAGTATTTTATTATTTCAATTATTGCTGCTTGTATTGCAACAGCAATAATCGTTCAAACCACTACAATCGCATGGAATAAAGTCGATCCAAATGATGATGAATCTATATTTTTACCTTTTACATCCAAGAAAGTACCAGCAAAATGGAGAAATTATATAAGAAATCAACCACTTTCTAATCCAACTCATCATCCAAAGCGTAAGTTTGAGCAGATAGTGTTTATTTTTTTATTTTTTTATTTTATTTTTTATATAGAAACTAAATTTTAATTATAGTTTATTATCCAAGAAATTGTCCACATTTTATTCCTCAACACTCTAAATCTTGTGCAAAGCCTGTCCCTTCATTTATATTTGCTGGAAGTGAGTTTGCAGGCGCATCATATGTATTTCGCATGTTGAAACAACACCCTCAAGTTGCTGCAGCTTCAGTTGATAATAGCGGTCCTACAGCAAACCATGTATTCAACAGAGAAGAGTTTGATGAAGCCAATGCTTTCGATTCATATATATCTCAATTTTCGTTTTTGAAAGATGATGTGCTGGCCACAATGGAAGAAAATAAAAATTGGATTATAGGAGAAAACGCACCACATTATCTATATAATAGCCATTTAACTGCTAAGCGTATCAAAGATACTCTGCCACATGTCAAGGTAAAAAAAAAAAAAAAAAAAAAAAAAAAAAAAAAACACTCGGTTGATTATATAATGAATTTTAATTGATCAATACTTTTATATTAGCTTGTATTTCTATTAAGAGAACCTATCGCTAGAGCTTATTCACAGTATTTATATGAGAAATCAGGTATATATCTATCTATCTATATATATATATACAAGCTCCTCTCTTTCCCAACATGTATTCAATATTGACCTTCAACTTAATTTAGAATTAGGAAATTCAAATCTATCATTTGAGACACTAATTGATTTAGAACTGCCCATCTTAAGACGATGTGGACATACCAGCACACAAACTGGATGGGAAGGTTTTGTTAGTTGTCATCAAGGAAGCGAAATTAGAGCATCTTGGAAAGTATCCAACGATACACATGCGTTTAATTCATTAGCAAAAGGAATGTATTATCCTGCTTTGGTTCCATTTTTACAACAATTTGCTCCATCTCAATTGTTTGTGATTCGAACAGAAGATGTTTTATTAAATCCTTCAGGTTCATTTCAGAAATTAGCTCGATTTTTAGACATTGATCCTACTTATTTTGCTGAACAAAATTTCTATCAAGATGAACAACATTTGTCAGAAGAAGAATTACTATCGAGCTCTATTGATTTGGATATTCATTATCCTCATCCACATGACAGCGATTCATTTGAAAACTCAACTGCAACTGTAAATCAAGCAGAGTCAACAAGTCCTGCCATCAATCATCATTTACAAAAAGCCCATTTAGATAAAAATTTGTTTGTTCAACAAAGACCCCGTCATCGTGCCTTTATTAATAATCAACAAATGCATCCAGTACCATTTATCTCAACAGTAGAAGAGCCAGAATTATCAACTCGATATCGATTACAAAAGGTTTATAGAGATTTAAATAATAGATTAATCAATTTATTTGATCAAAAAGTCGCTAATTTTTACACTTGGGTTTACGATGTTGACCGAGGATAAGAACTTAAGTAAAATTAACATACATCCACCAGTCATTGACATATTAATATACATATACATATATATACATACATACATACAATTATACAACAATAACAACGTTTAAAGTTTGGACTCACAAGGTATGAAGCAACAGAGCTTCAAATATGTTTTATATCTTCCAAAAAGATTGCCCCTCTTCTTGATACATTTATACATAACACACAAGCACAACTACTTTTTATTATTATTACTATTATTATTGGCAATATATTCTCTAATCCAGCTTGAACTAATCTTCAAAACATCCATATCTTTGCCCTGAACAGATGCATTTTCCGAAGAAATGACATCAATAATCCGAAGCTCCAGAGGAGGGTATCCACGCATATCTCTTTCGCTATTTACTATAATACAATCAAATTAATAAATTAAAATTCTTTTATATATGTTTTTTTTATAAACATACCTAAATCACCTCCCTTTAATGTTTCTTTAGATACTACCAAAGCATCAATAGTTGGATCAGTAACTGTGGGACCGAAAGGATCTTTAATAGGAACTACTTCATATGTAATACTTCGCTTGACTTTATAAAGATATTCCTTTACAAATTCCACTCTTTGTTGAGTAGAAGCGATCAATTCACGATGTTTCTTTTTCAGTAACATACAATCATCAGTAACACCAACAACCATGCTTTGCTTTGCCAAGAGAGCTGTCATTGTCAATAAGATTTTATGACCAGCATGGAGATGATCAAACGTACCACCGACTGCTACACGTTGAAAAACCAAAGGTTCAATAGGTCCTGTGTTACCTTCTAATGCTGGTTGTTTAGTATGATCATCACTGACTAATAAATGTATTTCCAATGGTGCCTGTTGTTGCTGTAATCTTGATTGATTTATTGCTTGAATTTCTAATAATATTAATTAGTAATTAACTAAATAAATTTGGCTTGCTTGATTAAATGTGCTCTCACCTTTAATATTCTCGGAGGAAACACATACATTTTTGATATAAGATTCAAGATATACAGAATAACCACAGATATCAGCAAATACAACATTACAATTGAATAATGGTTCATCTTTTTTATAAGATGTATTTAACTGAATAACATAAATTGTGCCTAGAAAAGCTTGAATTTGTTCCCAAATAGCATCTATACAGTCAACATGAGCTTTTATTTCATCACAGGAAATACTGATAACCAAGTTAGTTTGTTGTTGAATGGCTAAAATTACAGCTTGTTCTATAAAGCTTGTTTGTCTCTTTTCAAGAGCTCCTAGTTTCTTGACATTTAGCGGTAATAATACAGTTGACATGATCAAATTAGACACCAACTTGGGTTGCTAAAAAAGTAAGTTAATACTGCAAATTGAGCTCATTTTATCGCCTTTGTTTGCGTATGTTCTAGTTGTAGTTTTAAGTCACGTAATTCTAATTCGTGTGAGAAGTAAAATAGTATAATGCTTTTGAGTGTGTAATGAATTGTTATGCGCAGTTAATCTTATGTCATAAACTAGAAATATCGAAAAAAAAAACTTGGACCAGTAAATGATAACCTCATAGATCAGAGAGAAAGTCATAGTTTATCATGTTGATTTTTAATGCAATACCCATGAGATTGATTAGTTATGAAATCAAGAATCCATAGACGGCAATTCAAATGACTAAGAAAAATTTACAAAAGGAAAGTGGGGAGAGAAAAAAAAAGCATTCTTCTTTTTTTCCCATTATCATTATTATTGATTTTAAATATATATATATTATAATATATATATATATATATATATATATATTTACTCATAAATATTAACATGGACGCTGTATCTAAGAGGTTATTAAAAGAGTTGCGTGAGATTGATAAAGAGGCTAAAGCGCACCCAGAAATTATTGAATTATCTCCTGAATCAGACGATGATTTGTTACAATGGAAAGCAATACTTGCAGGATTAGCAGACACACCATATGAAGGTAATAATATTAAAAATGTAATACGTTTTTAGGTACTTATATACAAAAAAAAAAAAAAACAGGTGGTCAATTTGAACTTTCTATTCAAGTACCTTCTAATTATCCAATTCATCCACCTTCTATAAAGTTCGTTACCACGGTATGTCACCCCAACATACATTTTAAGGTAATAAAATACATTGCATTTTGGTGGGTTTTTTTTTTATTTTATTAACAGCCTTAAAAAGACTGGAGAGATTTGTTTAGACATATTAAAAACTGCTTGGTCGCCAGCTTGGACTTTAAAATCAACTCTATTGGCCATTTCTCTTTTACTAACTAATCCAGAACCTTCTTCACCTTTAAATTGTGATGCTGCAAATTTATTGAGATGTAATGATCAATTAGGTTATGAAAGTCTTATTCGAATGTATACCCAATTATATGCAACTAAATAATATTATTTTTGATAATGATGAACCTTGTATATCAAACTAAAAGAAACGCAAAACCAATAAAGACTATATCCTGTACCTATCCAGTTTGTAGTTTCTGTATCTTTAACACCCATTGTAGCATTAAATAAACGTCTATATATAAGAAATTAATTAGTTTAAAGACGCTAATACACAATCATCTAGTATTTACCGAATTACACCAATAGACGTCTTTTGAGATTGACGAAGGGTATCAACTAAACTTTTTAAAATAACGGGATGTTGAATCAATTCAATATAACCAAAGATATTTGCTAGTGCAATTGCTCCAGTAAAATAAAGAGTAATACTGTAAGTACATTGCTGAATCCGAGTAGGGAAACAACATGCTGCTGCATAAAATACAATGCTGAATAAAATGCAAACTAATACGCTTGTCAAAAAGGTACAAGTGGCTGCATTGAATGTTAATCTCTAAAGAATTTTTAGTCACAATAGAAACATGATAACGGAGAAACTTACAGTGTTTCTAATTAAATACAAGTTGATATCAATGCCCTGATTTAAAAGAAACATAATGGGTGCCAGCATGATGGCTAAACGAGTGATTGTTGTTGACTTTTTTTGCTTTTGCTGACGTTTGACCATATCGAAACCCAGAATTGTAGTGCAAAGAAATAATACAATAGAAAATACAAGATGCATTTCAAATTGATAATGAATTAAGTAACTTGCTAAAGGTGTATGAAAACATGTCAATAAGGATTGAATAAATAATCCAAATGTGATTCCCAGTATTATTAATCCCGTATCATGCTGATTCTTTTTTCTACTATAAATCAATAAGCTAGTAGACAAAATACTTGTATTATAGATCTTTGGTAAAATATAATGGAAAAATGTCTTGTTAAATTCCATCTTCTCTTTTGTATATAGAAATAAAAAAAAAAGAAAGAAATGAAGAAAGTACAAAGTTTCAACAGGGTTTTTTTTTTTTTTTTTTTTTTTGTATACAAAAATGAGTCGATGTTTCAAAGATTTTTTCTCCTTAACTCCCCTCACTCCCCCCCCCCTCCATCTCCCCTCCGTCCACATTGTTTGATCAGTCGATTAATCTTATCAGATTTCTGATACACATTGGAAACACAGTCCCCGGTCCGTTTTTTATAGCAACATGATGGAGATGTTGAGTATCTTTTTTTTTTTTGTGTTTCTAAAAATACTTAGAGATGAAAAGTTTTTCTACTACATCTTGTATATTAGCAACAGTTTTATTATTGCTAATTTCTTGTAGTTTGGCAGAAAGGGTTGTATATGATTGGAATCTTGAATATAAAAATGTAAATCCAGATGGTCTTCATGAAAGAAGAGTTATTAGTATAAATGATCAATGGCCGTATGTATTTTATTTGGTCAAATTTCAATAATAAACAAAAAAGAAAAAAAACTGATTTCTCTTTCTTACTCAAAAAATTAGCCCTGCTCCCGTCAAACTCAATATTAACGATACACTTGTCATTCACATATATAATAAATTGAACGAACCTACTGTCATTCATGCACATGGAATCAACCAAAATAATCGCACAAACATTTACGATGGTGCTGGTATGGTTACTCAATGGTAAAATTGAAATATAATTGTACATGGAAAATTGTGTTTCTAATCGAATAATTGTATACAAAAGCCCAATCCCTCCAAATTACAATTTTACCTACGAGTTTCCTGTAACACAAGCTGGTACATTCTGGATACACAGCCATTTTAAGGTAGAATTTCAAATCAAACCTATTTATAAACCGCCTTAATTTTATTTATATAGGTGCAATATATGGACGGTCTTAGAGTACCCTTGGTTGTATACGATCCAAATGATCCATTCGAGTACGATGAAGATGAAATCATTACAGTATCAGGTAAGTTTCTAGTGTGTGTATTCGTTAATCCCTTCAACTCAACTCCGCTCTTTTTTCTATAGATTGGTATCATGAAGATTCTTATACTAACCTGGAACAATACATGAATGAAGACAATTTAGACGGAGTGGAACCTATTCCTCGTAAGTAACTTCTCCCTCTCCCTTTTTTATTCTGCAATTTGGCTTATCTGATCCTGATCTAATCTTTTTTTTTTTTTCTTTTTTCTTTTTTCTTTTTTCTTTTAGAGTCTGGCTTAATTAATGATCATGTCAATGCAGCATTTAATTTCAAACCCGGAAAAACATATCGGCTTCGTATTATCAATGTTTCTGGTATTGCTACTTTTGGTGTTAGTATAGATGATCATGAAATGGATGTAATTGAAGTGGATGGCGTAAGTTCAAAAGGTAGATTTGTTATCTTTTTTTGGTGTTTTAATTTAGTGTAAAATGTTAGGTTCCTACTCAATCTAAGCATGTTAAGAGTGTATACTTGGCAGCCGGACAACGTGTATCTGTTCTTATAAAAACAAAAGACAATACATATAAAAATTACCGCCTTCACGCAAATATGGCACCTGTTATGTTTGATTATATCCCAGATGATCTTGAATTGAGTATGTCAAACATCGGTAGTTCCAAACAAAAAATTCTAACAAATAACTCTAGACATTGAAGCACCCATTTACTACAACAAGAACATGCCTTTTGCTCCTCGAGATGATGCTGGTTTGAAAAAGGGAGATTATGATGATGCCTTTACTCCTCCATTGATAGAAGCCCCTGCTCTTAAAGTTGATCGTCAAATCAACTTTACAATTGATTTTATGGAAAACACTGATGGTCTCAACCATGGTGTTATTAATGGTATTCCTTACTTGACTCCTCTTGTCCCTAGCTTACATACCCTTTTGAGTGTTGGTGAATATGCAAATAACACAGCCGTTTATGGACCTCAAAGTATTACTCACATTTTTGAGCTTAATGAAGTTGTGGAACTAGTAATCAATAACCTTGATGATGGGCCTCATCCTTGTAAGTTTCGCTTATTTGCATATGTTAAGCAGTCTAAATATTAATATTTTGCATATAGTCCATTTACATGGCCATGCTTTTCAAGTCATTGCTCGTGGAGGCGGCATTTATTCTAACCAAACCATTAACATTCCCAACAATCCTACTTATCGTGATACTGTTGGTGTTCCATCTGAAGGTTTTGTAGTGATCCGTTTTAGAGCCGATAATCCAGGTGTTTGGTTCTTCCATTGTCATGTTGATTGGCATTTACCCGCTGGTTTAGCTGCCACTTTTATTACTGCACCTGAATTAGCTCAAGAAACAATGTCTTTACCTCAAGAATGGATTGATATGTGTGTTGCAGGTGGTCAACCAGGTACAGGTAATGCTGCTGGTAAAGAAGGTTTAGATTTAGATGGTGCTCCAGATGGCGTTCGTCCTATTCAAAGTACACTTATGATGGGCGCTATCATTGCTACTTTAGTTGGTATGAGTACTGTAATTTGGCATGTTTGGGTTGATCCGGGAGATGAAGATGATGAAGATGATGAAAATGAGCAAATAAAGTTGGATTTAAAACCATTACTACAAAATCAGCAAGAAGAGGATTAATTTAGACGTTTGTTTTTTACTTAATAAAATCAATTTTTTTTTTCAAACAAATAACAAAGCATTGATAATTTACTTTGATCTTTAAAGCTTTTAGTCCTACCTAGTCTATGTATTTAGCACAATGAATTCGAAATGATGCCTCATTTCCCGTTTGTTTAAGCGCTTTCCATAATACCTCGGCAAGTGCTATTCTGAGAAAAGTTGCTTTTGAAAAGGTTGATTTTGATACCAAATCTAGTTTCCAAAACCAGAGCGTGCCAACTTTTGTAGGTATAGCAACTAAAAAAAAAAAGCTTTAGAACATACCTTATATTTTAAGAATATTTACGAATTAATTGCAGTAGGATATTTGTTTTAGTAAATGCTTAATTTCTTTCAAAACATCGAAAATTGATGAAATTTACAGAATTTCAACTTAAAATCAAAGTTGTTGGATGATGATTGTTCCCATTGCTGTTTTAATTGAACAACAAAGTGTTAAATTCAGGTCGTGTAATTTTGATTTACCAACCGTTGATAAGTTAGAACTAATCCTTTAAACATCAAATTTTGATTTTTCACTGCATAAATAATGAAAATTCACAACGGAAGATGCAACAACAAATATTGGAAGAACCTTTTCGTATAAATGATTATTACATTATCATTTGTATTAGCCAGATCTTTAAAATACTTTAAAAAAATTTAAAGGATATTGTTAAAATACCTCTAAAGCTTCATTTGTATTTTGCATTGAATTTTATAAAAACAAAGTTTTTATAGTTTATACAGATTGATTTAAAATTAAAAGTTTTACATAAAACGTTTAAGCTGACAGTTCAACTTTACTATGCACTTTGCTACTTTTTTTGTACATTTTCATTTTGAACGAAATTATCATTTTTAAGCTCAGTATATATGAACTTTTTGATTTTCTAGATGAAAAGATATTATTTTTTTGCAAGAAAAAAGATACACATACAACTCAGCTATGTTTATCTTGAGAGAGCAAAGAGACACTGCTTGCTTGTTTAAAAAAAAAACATCAAAAGCATGAAAAGTGTTAAAAACAATTACTTTAACCATAAAATGTGTCGCATTTTGACAGCGTCGTCGCCACTGTGACCCTCTTTCTTTTACATTTTATGTTATAATGGTCCTCTTTTTGATTTTTTTTTCGAAACCTCATATCCCTTTCAGAATACTAATTAAAAAAAATGTTTAAACGTGTGCGCCAAGAATTAGAAAAACAACAAATTGAAGAGAAAGAGTTTGATGCTGATGATAAGGAAGAAAAACTCGCTGGTGTCTTTTCCGAGTCCGAGTCTGACAGTAATAGTGATTCAGATAATTCTGATGATGAGCAAACTAAACGTTACAAGAAAAGAGCACGAAAAGCATTAATCAAAACAATGAACAAATTAGCTGATGAGTCTGGATCAGTTGATGACAATAGTGGCAGTAGTGACAGTGATGATAGTGATGATAGTGATGATGAAAATATGGAAGAAGCACAAGAAGAAGGAGATGAGGAAGATAAGGAGGAGGAAGAAGAAGAAGAGGGTACCGAGACATTTACTTGTGAAGTATGTCCTGATAAAGTTTTGAAAACTGTTCAACATGTTGAGGTACATTTGAAGAGTAAAGATCATATGAGACGTTTAAGATATTTAAAGAAAAATGGTGGAATCCCCAAGCCTCAAATTGAAGAAGAAGATTTACCAGAGGAGATCAAGGCAAAGATTGAAGCTAAAAAAGTAAAGGCTGAAGCCGATAAAAAACTTAGAGAACAAAGATTAAAAGAAAAGAAGGAGGCCAAGGTTCAAAAGGCAAAGGAGAAGGCAAAGGCACATCGTAAATTGGTAAAGCAAAGAAAATGGGAACGTGAACAAGCAGCTAAAAAGGAGGCAGATACTCAAAAAGAGGAACCTGTAAAGGAAACTCCTGTTGAGAAGACTGCTGTTACCAAGAAAGCTCCTGTCAAGAAAGCTCCTGTCAAGAAAGCTCCTGTCAAGAAAGCTGCCAAAGCAGTTAAGAAATAAATAAAATAATAGATAGATTTTGTATTATACATTGATCCGCCCCCATCACACAACACTCACATTCATAATCCTTTTCAAAAAATACCAATAAAATTTCATTAAAAAATTGATAATTTATATAAAAAAAGTATTATAAATATTAGAGATTGTAATTAATTAAGCTTCTGTTAGCTATCAAGTTATGCTTTTAAAATCAAGCCTATCAGCATAAAATTTTTAATAATCAATTATTTATGATTGAAATAATTCCAGAGCTGAAATATGAAGATTCTTCTCAATCTGTAAAATTTGAAAATGCATCATACTTGAAAAATAGAGTTTAATCAGCTTTACTCTGACAATACTCTCGCCATATAATTTATATTAAGTAAAAGCTACAAACATATCGTATATAATAGCATATTTGTAATTTCAATAAAACAATAAATCTCGATTATACATGAGATGAACGCTTGGTCGTATATAAAATTTTGAGATCCATGAGATCGTATATCGATATGAATCCAAATGTTCCGAAAGTCTGAGTATGGGCTATTGAAAACTACTGCATAGTGAACATACTGTCTCAGTAGTCTTTATGATGCCATTGTCTGTTCCACTAAATACTACATCATCTAAATTCATGTCAGTATCAAGCATACATTCTTCAACCTTTTTATGGCAAGGTTTGCTGTTGATAATAAATGGGTTGGGTGATGTAGTCGATGTCAAAGGAGTTGAAGGGTTTCGGTATTCGTATATTTGCCGTTTTAAAGACTGAAGATCTTGTCGTACATCACGAATTCCAACCATTAATTCCCTCTTTTTCAACTTTGTCATTTCAGCTTCACGATAGTATTTGTTTCGATCAGCTACCTTGTTCTTCCAATCTCTTTTTGAAGCACGAACGCTCTTGGCTGTCAAAATAAACTGATCTAGCTCTTTTCTTCGTTCTTTAAACAACGTCTCCAAGATAGATCTACGACTATACAAAGCATTCAATGTGTCATCCTCATCCTTGTCCTGAGCTATTGGTTTATTGCTTGCTTCTGGCTTTTTCTGACGTTGTTGAATGTAATCTAATGCGCCATATATTCTGATGGTTTTTAGTCCAGGAAGAATGTGAATTCTGTTTACAAACTCTAATCCGTAGCTTGATGTTATCTTTTTTAATTGATTAATGTTGAAAAACGCGCTAAAGACAGCATCTTTGTTAGCAAGGGCTAAACCTTGTCTGATACGGTTGCCTTTGAAATCCAAAATAAACATTCTTTGTCTGCATTGTGTCGAGCAGAAGAGTGCATAAAGCGTCGTTGTGTCAATAAGGAAGGAGGGGAGAGCAGTCGGTTGGATGATTGGCATTAATTTCAGAATTTGGCCATCATATCCAATAGATCGTAACACTTGATTTGCCATCAAGACAAAAGGGAGCTGATATTGAAAGTGATGATAGTTATCTTTATCTGGTATATAAGGCTTTACGAAATTCACTATCTTTATGATCGTCTCGAATTCTTTATCGTCAAGGTTCTTGAGCTTCATTTCAAAATAACTTCTTGTAACCGTTTGCTTTGAAATAATGCTGTTCTTGTTACTTGTAACAGTTGTCCAATCCTTCTTCTGGGAGTATCCTTAGTCTTTTCAGTATTTATATCATCTCTAACTAAAGCATCCTCTACATCATCATCATTGTCACCTTCTCGTCCTCTTTTCTTTTCCAGCTTTTCTTTCCCGCCAGAACCCCTTTCTTCACGCTACATGAATAACACAAAATGTTATGCAATGTTCTTGTAATATTCAAAGTTGAAATATGTTTACCTCTCTTTCAAGTACTTGTCTGTATGTGTCTAATCTCCTTTGGCACAAACTTGCAGATAACTCTTTTCCCTTTTGCAAGTATTTTATTCGTTTCTTTTTCTCATTAGCAAATAGCTTTCTTCTTCCATTCCTAGTCATGCGTAACAAAGAGATACGTTCCTCTGGTATTCTGCAGTTGGTAACCCTTCTCGTTGCTTTTTTGCCTTTATCCTGATGTTTCGCTTTGTTAGCCTTGAAGTCATTATCTTGATCAGGGCAAAGATGTATAATTAAGAGGAAGCGCAAGAGTCTTGTCAACAGTTTGTTCACAATGGTGTTGTCTGACCACATGTTATGCAAATTGGTATAATACAACTGGCGAGCCATCTTTGTCACGTGTGAAGATAAGTCTTTGTAAAGGTTCACTTCATCATGACCCAATACATCTACTATTGCTTTATGAAGAGGGTATGTCTTCAACGACGAGACTTGGGCCCCCTTTGCACCATAAAATGTTGAATGAATGAGCTCCAGGTGTGGGTCTTGAAACATTTTGTCGTAGTTGGCCTTGAAGTCTTCATCTTCTAAACATTTAGAATCTAAGGGTTTAGCAACTGAAGCATCTTTTTCTAAGTACCCCTCAGGTAAGACTTGAGATATTTTGTTGCCTTCATGAGCAACAAGTGATACAGCATGATTTTCCAAGACAAAATTATACTCATTGAATATGAGAATTATTTTGAAAACTCGATTACTAAAATCAGATAAATAGTCTGAGACAGATTGCATGTTGTCATTAATAGTACTTGCAAACAACGATTGAACTTGTTGAGATAAATCTGATCTAAGAACTGATCAAAGAGAAGAAGAGCAGGCTCTGTACTGCTTGCCTTCTTCATATTCTCCGGTATCTTCATCATCTTCATCTTCATCTTCATCATCATCATCATCATCATCATCATCATCAACTCTTATGTTGCCAGTAGATGATGTACTTGCTTCAATGTTTGAAATAGAGAGTTTTGTGGTGATGAAGTTCTTTCGAACATAATCTGTCCAGTATTCTACGCTCTTTTTCTTTGTTTTCTTGCACTCATTTCTCAAAAATGATTCAATAGAAGTAGCACCGACATTGATGCTTTCTGCAGCATTAATTACCACTCCCTTAGGAAGCCTTGTACCATTTATAAGAGCCTCGTAAAGTTTATCATAATCCTGGCTTTTACATTGTTTTATTGAATTTGAGAGTCTAATATTAAATTGAGCTTCTAAAGCATTCATATAGTTTGTTTTATCATTGGATGTGGAACGCTTGCTTTGAAGACGTTCTTGGCTGTCATCTCTAAAAGAGGCTGGAGGGTTTATGGTAGTTTTGCCTGGGATATAAATATCTAATTGTCTTTTTCTTCTTCTCATTTTGAATAATAGTGTATATGTTATAAAACGTTAACGAAAAGAAAGAGGACTCAAATATTGTGCACTTACATAATAAAAGACTATAGGCCAATGTCCCTTATTCTATTATAACATTATTGGCCCCAAAATTAAAAAAAAAGAATAGCTTTAGGTACAAATTTTTTTTTACTAGATGTAAATACTGAAAAGTTTTCTAATCTTTTGAGAAAAATTCATTTAATGTAATTTGATTACATCTGCTTTCTATTACGTTTTTTATTTTTTATATCGTAAGTAGAAATCTGCCATATCTTTAAGTATTTTGAAATACTTATTATTTGTAGTAACAAAGTTTGAAGTAACATAACCTAAACTTACTAAGGTTTTTCTTCATTTACAGAAATAACATCGTTTGTTTCCTTCATATCATCAATTTCATCATTACCATCATGGGTTAAGGATGTGGTGTGATTATCTAAGATGTCTTCATTCCTTTCTTAAAATTGAAGTTGATCTATATTTTAAATTTGATTTAATGGAGGTACTCGATATAAGGGACTTTTTAAAAGAAACCACGGATGCCCTTAAATTGAGGTTCGATTGTATATAATATATGTAATAACTAACCAAGAAATATGTATTAGTTATTATCATTAAAATAGTTTAAGCTTTCTCCCCCTTCCAGATGATTTTTAGTCATATTTACGATATCGAGTGGGATACTTTTACAAACATTGCGCTTGATACTGATTTTTGCGAAAATAAAATACTTTATGGAAGCATTTGACAGATATGGATTTAAGCTCAGTCAGATGTAAATATCTGCATAATGTAATTTTATATAGTCAGATCCAAAACGGGAGCGTGCACCCATTTCAATAGATAATTAGGAAATAAAGAATGCAATACGATACTTGAAATGTTACAGAATATTAATGAATAAGCCATTCCCTATTCATCATGCTTTTCAATTAGTATAAAAGTGTCAAAGGTAAAACATCAATTTTTCCCTGCTTAAAAACTCAATCTAAAATGTCAAATATCTCGAGTTTTTAATAAGCTTTCAAACAATACGTATTAAGCTATGTCGTACTGTTTTTCAATGTTCTACAATATAATAAAGTTTCAAGGGCATCGGGGATCATTCATTTTTTTTAGGTACAATAGCTCATATACGTAGATTAAAGATCATTCTGTAATTTTTTTTTTGAAGTTTTTGATTTTGGAGAATTTTACTATTTTTTTTATAAAAGTATCGCTAGGGATTAGAAAAAAATCTCTTTTAAATTGAAATTTTCTTCTGATTTTATATATGTAATTCATTTTGTTCTATCTATCAATTTCGTTGAGATTTTTATGTTACAAAGTTTGGTGAATTTTAGTATCAGTCAAACCTCGATATAAGGCCCCTCAATATAACCGAAACCTCGATATAAAGGAGGTTTTTGTATCATGGATTAAGGATGTGATGTGGTTATCTAAGATGCCTTTATTCCTTGCTTAAAATTGAAGTTGGTCTGTGTATTAAATTTGATTTAAGAGAGGTCCTCGATATAAGGGACTTTTTAAAAGAAACCACGAGAGCCCATAAATCGAGGTTTGACTGTACTTAAATACATTGTAGTGTAATGATTCACATTACATGACAACATATAAAAGTGCATGAATTAGTTTCAGTTGGAAAAAGATACATATAAATACTTCGACGTCAAAACAGATATATGGAACTTTAGTGAAAATATCTGTTCTCAAACATCCCGTTCACATCCCCAATTCTTATTATCTTTTACTTAAATAAATTATAATAAATCACTACCACAATTATTATAAA
>JAEPRC010000466.1:0-35761 GCA_016758945.1 Mucor plumbeus
ACTCAACATATTGTTTTCCTGATTTGTTAAATCAATATGGATAAATACTTATCATATTGATCTATTGGTTCTATAGTTATATTCTCAGTAGTAAATAATGAACTGATATAAAAGACCCATACTTTTAAATCTTAATAAACTTCAGACTTCTTTTATTTTTTTATATACAGTTGGAAAAGCTGATACATTATTGTCTTTTTTAAATTGTATTTTTATTTATAAACTTTAAGAATAATTCACATAATACATTTTGAGGCGCAACAATCAATTAAACAATCAATAGTCTTGTCGTTTATTATAATTTTAGCACTAGTGGCAGTGTATGATTTTCTTGATCATTAGCTATATTGAGGTCAGCAAGACCAAATCCAGTTTTTGTTGGTTCTATCATGTAAGACTGTAACTTGTGTTTGGTTTACTCCCTATGCATTCGTGGGCTTATTTGTAAGAGTTGTGCTAAGGTAATATTTGCTTTCCGATTCATCACATCTTTAGTGAGGTTATATTTCGAAGTTTTGATTCTTTCTTGATTTGTGTTACGAGTTTGCTTATTGACTGGTACCATTTCTTGATCTTCTGTATGATTTGGCTGTGTGCTTGATAATTGCATTGATGTTTGGTTTTGTGATTGAGCCTGCTAAAAAGTAACTTTCTTTTTTGTATTGGAGGATTCAGGTAATTGAGGATCAATAGTAATGATTTGAGCAGATTTTCTTGTAGTTCTTTTAGTGGTTTTTGGCTTTTCTGAATTTTCTTGTGGTATCTGTTTATTATATGGTTGATGTGGTTTAATATATGTGGTTTTGGAGTGTTTTACGGGCAACAGCAGATTGGGATTTGCTATAGTAGAGGTCGATTACCCAAAATTAACCGACCTTTCTAGTTTTTTGAACGGTTTGGGTCTTCTTGCTCATAATACTGGTAACCTTCTTGTTGGCCTTCTTAATAAGTAATTTGTTGTTAATTATAATTTTTATTATCAGAATTAGCAAGAGGTATAAATCATCATTGTTGAAACTCTGAGGTGGGTCACGATTGTTATTGTAACCATTGTTAGTAAAGTTTGATTGTTGTTGAAACCATTGTTACTACCATAATTGTTATTACGGCTATAGTTGTTACCATTGTTATTCTGGTTATCATTATAGGGCCTTCCGTTATTATTGTAGTTATTGCCGTAGTTATTGTGGTTATTGCCATTATAGTCACCTTGATTGTTGTTATTTCCATTATAGGGACCATTGTTATAGCCATTGTTATTATTGTTTTTGTTGTAGTACCTATTTCGATCAAAATTTCGATTGTAGTCATTTCCTTGTTCTCTTCTTTCTTTTGTCATTTTTTCTTCAATCACATCTTCTATTAACTTTTTAATGATAGCAAGATCAAGAGTAGGAGCAATAGCGGTAGAGACAGAAACAGGAACAGAAGCAGCATTAGGTTCAGTAGCAAATTTACTTTCATGGTTAATTTTATAATATCCTTGAGCAAGCTTTAAATGTTCTTCATGTGTTTCGGTGCCATTCATCATAGAGTGCTTGTAGTATTCTGATAACATTCTATATTTGAATTTACGGTGTATATATCCTCCACTGGAACACCACACCTTGCTGCTCTTTCGGTGAGCCTTGTTAAGAATGTTAATGGAGATACACCAGGTGTTTGATATGTTTCTTCGAATAGTTCTCTTTTTCTTTGTATTACTCGTGCTCCACTGTATAATGTTTCCAATGTTTTAAGAGCACAGTCAAATTCAATTCCATCAAAGGTAGGATATAGCTTATCAAACTCAATTCTAGCTAGGCTTCTTGTTTTGGAGTGCAGCGCTTATAACTTTTGGGCTTCATCTTTGATGTTTTTGACGCCAATATAATCAAGAATACGATTTTTGAATTCAATGAAATCTTCATTTTCCATTCCGCTGAAGTGAATTAAACTAACAGTGTGCTGATCATAATTAGCTAACACAGTTGAGTCGATAGTATTATCCATGATGGCATTAGAGAATCTGCGGTTGTAGTCAAAGTCAGTTGGTACGAGAGACATTTTTGAGATGCTTTAGGTTTGTAATAAGTATTGAAATGTAAAAATAAAAAAAAAAAGCTTGTAGTAGCTTATACTAACGGCAGTAGATAGTATTATAGAATTTTGACTCTTTGTATGTATAATAAATTGATAGTTGAATAATACTTTAAAAATCCCTTGTATATGTTAATGAGCACCAATGTTGATAATATGGATCTGGATTTAAAGTATATAGTAGATTTTTAAATTTGGCAGATCAGATAATGAGGAACTGACAGTAATAATAATAATAATATGCGCATAGTATATTTGAAGTTGATATAGGCAGAAAGTAAATAATAATAATAATAATTAATTGAAAGATAATACTCTAGATATATTTTAGATATATTATAATCAATTATATGCAATAAATGTATGAAATGTAAAGCAATTAAAGATGGTCTTCTAACTATTCAGCAAGAATGTATTCAATTAAAGCTACTTGAAAGGATAGTCTCTTCTGTCTATTAGTAACAGAATGTCTTCCCGGCCTAAGATTTGTAAAAACAATACTGAGAATCTTTAACGACTTAACAAGGATGTATTCAATAATGTACTTTAAGAGGATGGTCTTCTGTCTATTAGTAACAGAATGTATTCCAGACTTAAGATTTAAATTATAAATTATAAACAAGTAAGTTTATAAACTCCATTTACGCCAGTTGTAATGATTTGATCCATTACATTCTTACTGAAACCCAATTATTATATAATCAACTCCCAAGTCATATAAGTACCAATAATCTATGCAGACTAAATGAACATTAGTGAATTTATCTGTTTCTTCCTTCCCTTTTATATATTTATCGTCCCATTCCAAATAAATATATTTTATTACTCAATCACCATTGATACTTATAATCAATTGTTATATAATCCAATATAATCCAATCATAGATATTAATCGTATAGTAGTAATAGCAATTACAATTAGTAACACCAACCTCTTTTCCCCAAATCATAGAATCAAAGTCAATTTTATAATTCACATATTATATATCCCAATTGACAACCCCTTGATTTTTATAATTTATTACACCAGTCATCCACAGTATAACGCCGGTGCTTTTTGACCCAGGCAATACGCTTTTTCTTGTTGGTAGTATTGACGAAGTTAGTCTTGACTCTCTTCCTTTTAGCTTTAAAGCCTTCTGACATAATAAGTAGATATCTAATGCCTCCTTTTAGAGATATATCAACTCCAAGAGTCAACAGGTAGCTTTGTGCGCGTTTGGGGCCACTGAGTCTACCGTTTCGGAGGTTTCTGGCTATGTATAGTTCTAAGTCCGTGCACTAATTTTGCTTTGTTTTCCAACTTTGGGTGATGTGGAATCACCTAAAAACTTCGTTTTATACCGAAAAAGTGTGCTTAATCCTACACTTGGATACATTTTTTGAATGATAAAGTAACGGTGACCTTTTATAAGTAATAGCTTAATAGAGTTTTGGACTTCAATGGAAAGTGGACGAACCATAATATTGAAAGAAAGTACGAAGAAAAGATAACAATATGATGAAGGGGAAGATGAACAAAAATGCTTGGTCTTTTAAACTTTTTAAACATTTCTCGGACAACTACTACCTATAGCATTCTTGGTGTAAAAATTTAGAATCATCGGAACTTTATTAATCAAAAGTTAAGACGCCACATAGGGGGGGTTTTTTTTCAATATCTCACATATGAAAAATAGACATTTCTCACTTTGATATCCCTCCAGTCATTCAATTTTTATGCTATTAGCTAACATGTTATATCATCTAAAAGCCCTTGAAAGGCGCTTTTTATAATTTTTAGCACATTGTGTAGAGTGTATAGCCGTATGGAAAATGTAATAAAAATGCAATTTCTTAAGACATTGGAAGGGGTTTTTTTCCCACAGTACAATATATTGCAGAAGAACTACTATTTATGTTAGAAAACTTTTATGATGTTGCACTAAAGAATCTACCAAAAATCCCTTCAGAAAGTAGATTTATTACATAATAGCAAGCTCGTATTACGGGACCTCGGCGGTCAAAACTCCAATTTATACGTACTGAATTTTAAAGTACCGATAAAATTGCTACAAAATTCGCATTTTAGTTAATAACTCGTGCAATTTCAAAGTAACCTCGAAAATTAATACTTCAAAACAGATATATAAAGTAGAAGAATAAACTTAGCAAAAATTACAACTGAGCTCATACATTATTTATAAAGTTATTCCCTTTAGAAGCATACAAAAACGCAACTTCAATGGGTTATAACTCGAGATAGCAACCATTTAAGCATCAAGTTTATAAGTCAAAAATAATTCTTTCATTTAGTTTTATTATATTTTACCATAAAATCAATTTCGAAAAATCATCAATTTTCCTTTGTGTACCCTCGTCTAAAATTTGACTTTTTCGAAAAAAGCTAATAACTCTTCGAAAAATAGAGCTAGAAAAACAAATTATGACTCAAATGGTAGGTATTCTTTTGTATTATCTTTTTATAGCGCTAATATTAAAACTTAATTATAAAAGTATTTTTAAAATTACTAAAAACTGATTTTTATGTTTTTGCTGTTTTTACAAAAATTTTGGTGGTAAACGTTTTCAAAAGTTATATGGTTAGATGCAAAATCAAATTTCATGTTGAGATTGCTTAATAAAGCTAGCCAGGTTACTATACACTTTTGATACCAATTTTGTATTTTAAAATTTTAAAATTGTTTTTTTCAATTTTTTCATCATCAGAAAGTTTTTATTTTAAACCACCGCCACGCCTGAAATATATGAAAATTAGAAGAAATCCGTCCGAATTGTTATTTTTTGCAACGTAATGATATAATGATATGTAGGGAGTGTTTATTAAATCGGAAAATATAGTAGTTATGATTGAACAACTCATTGTAAATTGAAACAACGTAGTAAAATAGTTTTTCAATTCAAATATTGAAATAAATATATAAATATATATATACTACAATCTGAAATAAAAATTAACATTTTTTTTGGTTATCGATTTTAATGATTTGATCCATTGCATTCTTACTTAAACCCAATTATTATACAATGTACAACCCACTCCCAAGTCATATAAATACCGATAATCCTTGCAGACTAAATGAACATTAGTGAATTTATCTATTTCTTTCTTCCCCTTATATATTTATCGTCCCATTCCAAATAAATATATTTTATTACTCAATTATCATTGATACTTATAACCAATTGTTATATAATCCAATATAATCCAATCATAGGTATTGATCGTATAGTAGTAATAGCAATTACAATTAATAACATCAACCTCTTCCCCCAAATCATAGAATCAAAGTCAATTTTATAATTCACATATTATATATCCCAATTGACAGCCCCTTGATTTTATAAATTTATTACAATAAATCTACCCAAATTGATCAAGTTTTTGAATATTCTTTTTATATTTTTTTCTTCATTGTGGTATATAATGAAACATTTGAACATCAAATTTAGATGAAGTATAAATAACTGTTCTCTCTAAAGAACATCTATGTGTTTAATGACCACATCAAAGCCGAAGCTCTAAAATTCTAAAATCTTTGAATTAACACATCTTTTCAAATATTTGACGTACTTAATGGTGCTTTATTATACTAAAAAAAGCTTGTAACTAGTAAAGCAGAAGAATTTTATAGTTAAAAGCATTATTGTTATGTCAAGATACATCATAGGTCTCACATCCAAGGTCTCAGACTATAATTGGTGTTATAGTAGATCAATGCATCTGTATTGATCTACATCATATTCTTAGATAGTAGAACCCTCGTAATAGTTATAATAATGAGTGTGTATAAATACATCCAAAGGATGTATCGTTAATAAAAGTGTAATATTTTGGCAAGATTATTCTTAAAGATTCTTTTGACATTTCAATTATATTCTAACTTTCCATTAATTGACTTCTCAGCCAATATCTGAGATACTCTCATATGAACGCATCAATGACCACATAAGCCTATCGACTGTATTATTTGAGCGCAGAGCGCATACATGTGCTCTGAGAGCATCCAAGAGGCCATCGTGAAATGAAAGTTTGTTTTATAAAATTGACACAAAAAAGTTTTTACTGTAAACCCATCCAAATATAATATTTTCTAATAAAGAATGAAAAATAAACTAGATTTTACTTAATACCCATCTTTGTAATATTTTAGTATTTCCTCCTCGCATTATTTTCATTTCAAACGTGGTTCCTCAATTTAAACTGGCCATTTCTGAGTCATTCAAATTTATGAATCAATCAATATACTAACCATCCTTGCCCCCATTCAAGCAAATTTGTAGCTGAGTAATATTGATTAGGATGACAATTGAAATATCTGTTCGGTAATAAAAAATAAATACAGTGAAACGAATCTATAATGGCTGATAAAAGATTTCCCATGGATAAGGTCTAGACTTCTTTTAAAACGTAAAAGATGTTGCACAAAAAAAAATAAACTCACACGATGTTTATCTTATGGCCTTTCAGTTTGAGGTGAACTGTACCCAATATGGGATACTTAACATGATTGAATAAGTAGAATTCATATAGAACCAATTTTCGTGTTAGTCTTTTTAAAGGAAATGAAAATATATTTAAAGATGTGTGAGATGAAATAAAGATTTGTGTTTGAAATGCAAGAAAAATAAAAGTGTACAGCAAGGAAAGTACAGAGTCTTTATAGCTTTATAATAATACTAAATTTTTTATTAAAAAATAAATATAAATGTGAAACAGTATTGACAAAAGAAAGATTTTGCAGTATAAAAATACACAGCAGGTACAACGTACAACACAGATACACTTTATTTATATTAACCGGACAAGAGATTATAGCTCAACTTTCATTGTAAGATGATTGTAACCTTTTCCATGAACAGAACAGCAACAAACTATCGTATATTTCTAATAAAAAAATTGGTATAGTATGCCTCAAATCCAAAAACCAAGCTGAAAAAAGACAAAGAGATAAGAACAAAAGGTCGGGCTTTTTACTTCCATGTAGTACTTAATTTTTTTCCTGGATAGACTGAGGAGAAAAGCAGCCATTCCTGTGTGTAGATGTATAATATCTAATGAGATTCGTATGGGCTTGAATAACAAATGAAAAGCAAAATAAGATTACAGTACATATCTACAATTTGACTGGTCTACATAATTTACCAGTTTTTGACTTTACATATGTTTGAATTCCTACAAATAATGAAATTCTGTAATCATACATCGGACTTACCTATGCTACCCCTGAATAATGAAGTTTATGTAATCAAGGGTTCATAAATTGTATGTCATTCGTAACACAATTAGGCATTCAAACATATCTTATTTTCAATAATTTCATATATCCAACAGTTATATTATCTATAAAGATTAGCAATATCCATTGACACTTGCTCGACGTTCTCTTTTTTTCTTAGCTTTAGTAAGCTTTGTTTTGAGTCAGATTTCACATCCGGTCTTCCAAACCCCATAAAATATGTCTTTTGGGTAAGTTAAAGATTTCAAATCTCTACCAACTTTCTTGTAAATATTTGTATAGAGCGAGCAATTGCTAAATTATATCTCGAGATAATTTCAATTGATATTAGAAAATAATAGCGTGGCTTAAATGCTTTATTTTCACACGCGTACAACGCTAAAATCGGGAAGACCCTGAATAAATAAATAAATAAAGAAAGTGCACACCTTTTTCTTCTTTTTTACAATCATTATATTAATAACATGTTAAGGTGGGGTATTATTGGTACTGGCAACATTGCTCATACATTTGCCAAAGCACTCCAAGTCGCTAAAAAAGGTGAACTTGTTGCTGTTGGTAGTCGTTCTATTGCTACTGCCGAAAAATTCGCTCAAGAATTCAATATCAAGCACAGTTTTGGTAGTTACAATGAGTTATTAGCATTTGATCAAGTAGACGTTGTTTATATTTGTACTCCTCATCCTCATCATTATGATTTGGCATTGACTACAGCCAAGGCTGGAAAGCACATGTTGATCGAAAAGCCCATGGCAATGACAGAAACTCAAATCAAATCAATTCTTGAAACTGCTAAGGAGTGTAATATCTTTGTTATGGAAGCCTACATGTATCGTTGCCATCCTCAAACTTTAAAGGTGGTAGATTTGATTCAATCTGGTGCTATAGGTCAAGTCAAATTGATCCGTGCTAACTTTTCTTTTGATGGAAGACCATTGGGCCCTACTTCTAGACTTTGGAGAAACGAACTTGGTGGTGGTGCTATTATGGATATTGGAGGATGTAATTATTATTTTATTGCATATATATTGATATGTTATTGTTTGTACTCATTTATCTATTACTATCTGTTCTTTGATAGATCCCATGTCATTCTGCCGTTTAGTTGCTGGTGTAGCTAACAATAAATCTGTAAAGTACTTAGGAGGCGGAGCTAACCCTATAAAAGTAAAGGCAACTGGTTATATTCAACCTGACACAAATGTTGATGAATGGTCCAATGCCTCTGTTGAGTTTGAAGGAAACATTACCGCACAATTGTTCACTGGTATCTTTGCTGATACAGACTGCAGTGTTGAAGTTTTGGGTAGTAAGGGATCACTCAAAGTAGTTAATTTATGGAGACCTGATTTGGCTGATTTGGGCCCTGTTCAAATCGATTTTACTGAATATGGTAAAGAAACTAAAGTAATTCCAGTTGAATTACAAGAAACCAATTTGTTTGCTTATGAAGCTGATGCAGTTGCTGATGCCATCGCTCAAGGCCATCATGAATGTGAATATATGAACTGGCAAGATACCTTGGGTCAAGCTCATGCTATGGACTCCTGGAGAAAAGAAATTGGTCTCAAATACAATGAAGATCAATAAATTTTAATAAACCCCATATAAATATTTTTGCATTTGCTAAAAGAATATTTTTCAAATTTCAGTATTCCACCAGTATTTTGAACGCTGCGGCACTCGAAAACAACAACAATCTTCAATACCGTTTTACATAAATACTATAAAATTATGCAATAACCACCCTCCTTCTTTAATTAGGTTTCGTTTTTTAAAAAGTACAATAGTGCAGTTCAGGTCGTAAAATTTGACTGCAAGCATACTTTATACAGGTTTATCTTTTTTGACGCAAGGGAAAATCCTTTAGAGATGAAGGCAAAGAAAAGAAGTTGCAAATCAGTGATAAATAATATCTGCATTTTACTTTAAGCAATTCGTATATGCAATAATGACAAATTGATTTCTTACAAATTAATCAACATATGAAGTGCTCCTAGATACTTTTTTTTTCATTATACAGCTTAATTATGTGCGGTTTCAAATGGCTATCATAACTTTATGTAAAAAGCATAGTATGCAAATTTTGGAACTGTCGTTGCCAAACTAAAAAATACGCAGATGTTTTTCAGACGTCAAAATTTATGGTACTATAATATAATTGTGATAAAAAGCCTTTTTAAAAGATTTGAAATAACCCTTTTAGAGTAAAACCAACAAATTGTTTGAGGAGGGTCTAAAATGATATGTATATTATTATAAATATTGATATTTTTTATTTGTAAATGAAATTCTATATAAAATTTATGCAACACGTTTGCCGAATTCCTCACTAAAAAAGATAAATGTATAATTAGTAAATATTTTTTCTTTTTTTTGCATATAACCAATAACTCAACATACTTGTATTCACGCCAAATCTATAAAGATAAAAAAAATAAAATAATGTTAATTAAATATTCAATTACTAATATAATTGAACAACTTACAACAGGAGCAGATGTACAGGGAATAAGACCAACTTCAGTAACTACTAAAGTAATATACTTTGAAGGGGTAACATCGTATAAAAGATTGAGTAATCTAAGATCAGGTTGATCTCTCCAAGAAGCTAAAACTGCATTTTCATCAACATTACTGTTGACAGCTTGTGTAGTAATAGTTGATTTAGTATCCACTAAATCATCAGGGTTACCCAATTCATTCAAAACAAATGAATCAACTTGAGTACGATTGACAAACTTGTAAGTTTCACAACAAATCATAACAGGAATTTGTTTATCACTAGCAGCCATAGCAACCATTGAACTACCAATACGAGAATATACAGCACCATTATTTAAAAGAGCATGAGCACCCATAATAACCTTGGTAACAGATTTAAGTGCTACATACACACTAGATAATAAGTGATAAGAACAATCTATACCAGCTGCTACTAATCTACGCAAAAGATGTTTGCCTTCAAATAAAGGACGACTATCTACCACAATCACCTTAAAATCAATTCCTTTTTTCTTTGTTTCTAATAATAAGCTCTCAACTACAGAAGATTTGGCATAAGTTAAAATAACATCGCCATCTTGAATCTTTTGTAAACCATTTTGAACAATAAGCTGGTCTGCCATGGTAATTCTTTCACGAATAAAATGACCGATACGTTCTGTTAATCTACTGCGTGCATCATCATCACTCAATGGAGGATCTTCTTCCACAATATCAGCCATTTCTTTCTTTAACCAACGAATACATTCACGCATACTCAATGACATGGGACGAATGCTGAGAAGATATGCGATATGAGGATCTAAATGCTTTTGAATATGTCTGGAAAATGTTGCGTCTGATGGAGGTTTATGTTCTGAAATAACCTAAAAAAAAAAAAAAAAAAATTATTATCAAATGCATTGATACAAATATTATATCAAATTACCTTGGAAAAAATCTCTAACATGGCTACACAACGAGCATTAGAACCAACAATTTTGTGGTTGGAGAAATATAAGCCGAGCTGAAGAACGGCAGGATGAAGATCTTTTGTTACAGCATCACTAGTCTTGGGAGCATCTAAATGAAGAAGCCAAGGAACTTGATTTTGTTGATTCTTTGATAAAGCTTTCTTTTTGTTTTGTTTATTAACATCTGCATCATTTTGAGGAGCACTATTGGTATTTGTAGCAGGCCCTTTCTTGGCTTCCAATTCTGCTGCTTGCTTGGACGATTTAGGTAAACCAGCAGCAACACGATTTTGCTTTTCCAATCTTTGCTTTTCTTGAATGGCACGACGCTCAGCTTTTGTCATGTCTTTTTGAGCTTTCTTTGGTGCTTCACCATTTTGAGGTCTAGTATTCTCTTTCTTTTTGGTATTTTCTTTATTGTTGAAAGCGGGTTTATGGCCATCTTCAGATGTAATACTCTTTCTACGACCACCAGAAAGAGAAGAGCCCTTTTTATTATCATCGCCAACTGATAGCCAGCGATTTTCATATGAAGAACTCATAGGCTGACCCATATTGGGTGAACCTGCACCTACTTTTTGAGAATTTGAAATAGGAATTCCGAGAGGCTACATGAGCAAACTTAAATTAAGACTTATCCTATATATTTTTATGCTGATTTTTCATCTTACACTCGATTTTTGTGAACTGTGCTCCATTATTATCGTTGATAAAGAGTGTTTCAATGTATCAGGCGTCTCTAAGATGTAGTTTTCGAGAAAAAAAACGTGACTACAACCTTCTAACAAAAGATGACTGAGATTTAACAAAAATGAGCCACTTTTTGTTTGGGATGGGTAGTTGGAAGGGGGGTATGCCTGTTTAAATCTCTTTCCCCACTCTTTTATACAACATGAGTTTACGTTTATTAGCTACTAAAGCAGTTTCACAACAAAATCAACAAACTATTAAAGTTCAAGCCTCACGTTTTGGCACACTTTCTTTGTCCAATGTCTTTATAAATAACAACAATACATTGTCAAGTGAATCAGTCACTCGTAACACCTTTCAAATACCCACTTGGTTGGAACCTATCCTTTGGGCTGCACCAAAAAAGAAGACTTCTCATTCAAAGAAACGTATGCGTGCCTCCAACAAGGGTTTACAACAAAAGGAGAATGTAACTACTTGTCCTGCTTGTGGTAGCAATAAACTTTTACATCATTTATGTGGAAATTGTTATAGCGATATTAAGAAGAAGGCAAAATCCGAAATTGCCATTGATGCTTAGAAATTAGGTTCTATATTGTACTGTATATATTAATAAAACATGAAAAAAGGTATTAGAAAGGAGGATTTAGCTGTCAAAATTAGTTGCCATGGCAACCATAGAATTGTACCTGATTGTGTCATTTGAAGTGTGTTTTTTTCGGCTTTGATTATTTGTGTATACATATATTTTTTTTTAAAAAAAAAAGATACTGATAGTATTATGTACTAATCAGCATGATCATCTTTTTTTTTTCATCCCTCAAAGATCCCCTTTTTGCTTGAAATTTTCTCTTAAATTTATATGCACCTCGTGTTAAGTCGATTGGTTCTCTTTCGTTTTTAACCCTGATAGCAATTAAAAAATCTTTTGACCCCTTGATGCACACGTGCCTCTTCCAATTCTATAATGTTACATATTGCAAAGTACATGTGCATTAAATAAAAAAAAAAAAAAAAAAAAAAAAAAAACACAATATATACAAACAAGATCTACATTTTATGCGTATAATAATATATTAATTTTTTTTTGCAATGATATAAAAACTCTATATAACTTGATCTGTAAAAAGGTAAACCATAAAAACGAGTAGTGAGTGTGTTAATATATATACAAAAGAATTGTAGTCTGATTGATAACTAGATTTGTACGAGGAGTTAAAATAATTGGAAATTTGCCGTATTTTTACAATACAATGATGGAATCAGTTCCGTAGACTTTGTACATTAAATCCTGCGGGACTGTTTGATGACCAGAACACACGCACCAACAGCAGTAAGGAGAATCCCATCAAAATATGGCCATATATAAATTCTCCTCATCTACAATCCCCTTTCTTTAATTTCTCATCTCTCTTTTCTAACTTTTTTTAATACCCATCAAAGAATGACTGACACTAAGCCCATAATATCTAATAACAATTCTTCATTGTCTGTTCCAATTTACCACAGTAAAAATGTAAATTAAAACACAAAAAAGTCAAATCATGCATTGTAATCTAATCATTGATTTATATAGTTAATTATAAACAATTCACATTTGCCACCATCTCCTTCAACTTCTTCTAGTGTATCGTCATATATGAATAATGCACATGGTAAAGGTAATTTATATTTTCAATTGACTTTTTTTTTTTTTTTTTTTTTTTTTTTTTTTTTTTGATCTGCTGGTATAAACATTTATCATTTTGTAGCCCGAGATTTGCCACTTAAAATTCCTGATAGCCAGCAAAAATATGGATCTCTTGGTAGCAGTGCCCCTTATTTAGGTAAGAAAAAGAATTCTATTTTCTTACATGTTTCCTCTCAACCCCACATTATTATGTACATTTATGTACATGAAAATGAAATTTCGTGGGAGTGGAAGCGGGAGTAAATTTCGTGTGATACACTGACGCACCTCTCTCTTTCTTTCTTGCTCCTTAGAATCCCTAAGTGCAATAGAAAGACCACTTACACCTTCTCAAACTACAATTAGCCCAAATGATGACGATGAAGGTTTATATCTACTATGGACTCAGCAATTATTGAGGGAAAAAGGATTTACTCCCTCTTCCTGTCGTCCTGAATTCGAAGATTATTTGGAAAAAAAAAAAAATGGCAAAAGCAGCTTAAATTCAGTAGAAAATAATGCCAGTGATGATGACAGTAGTATATCCGATATGTCTTTTTCTTCTGACGATGATATGGAAGATGAAGATGATCGATACATTGCTGAGCAGCGTAAGCTATTATTAAATTCACCTGCTCTATCAGCATTTCAAAGCCATCAGCCATCTTTAATTTCTCGTCACTCCATTAATAATTATGCTGCAGAGGTGACAGAGGATGGTAATAGCATAGGTGCTGTATTAGATGCACCTAGTCAGAGCTCTATTTATAGTATTTTCAAGTACTTATTCCCTGCTTGTTTCTAATAATGCATCATTATACAATACATTTTTTAGTAATTATAGCGCCAAGATTTATCATGCAATTATCTTGGCACATCTTTAACTTTCAAAAAATAATAAATACAATTTTTATACATAAAATACATTATTCAGTCATTTTCCCAATGAATTTATAAGTGCAGTTGGTAAACAATTGTGACCATATTATAGCACGAGTTGAAGACTGTATAGGATTTGCGATCTTTATGATAGCCGATAATGTCGTATGACGAATATTCGTTTTATCATAAAAATAAAAATAGTTTGGGCACAAACGATTTAAAGGAATACATTAAATACATAAGTTATTATACTAATATTGTAAGTTGGCGGTGTGCTTCTAAAAATTGATTGAAAACCGTATACATACCAGCATTTGCCATCAATTAAATGATTTTTTTTTTTTTTTTTTTTTTTTTGCATGTGGCCCATCTAATTTTGACAAGCTTGCTTCTAAAAATGGCTCACTAATTGATAACAAAAATATCACAAACTTAACATATAGTGCCATCTATGTATTAGTTTTTAGTTTATTAAAAAATATTAATTTTTGATGGAATAATCAATAAAGTAAGTTATAAAATTCATAATAAATATTGGCTTGGGCTTTACAGCACCCTCTCTAAAGCGCAAAAATTTGAATTACTGATCACTAATTATTTAATCCGTTTTTGAATACGAAGTTTTACAATTTTCTGGTAGTTTTCTACGTATACGCTTGTTCATATCAGCAATAAATATTCATTTTTTTTAAAAAAATCGATGATGTAAAGCACATTACAATACAACTTATATTATGCATAAAATGACGCTAATTTTAGTAGTTGCCATTGCCATATATATTGATTTTGGCTATTTTCTAATTCGAATGGTCTGATAAGTCACAAAACTCTCTCCTGGAAAAATTGGTTATATGATTTCTACGGTTTAACAAGCAAATCAACAAGAAGTTAAAATTAAAGCACTGAATACTTTTGTAGCCGTAATACATATCTTAAAAATTACACCCTATTTGTATCAGTATCCATTGAATTTCAATATTTTTTCTAATTTCTTTACTTTTACAAGCAGAGAAAAAGAGTATATTTTTAAAAAAAAACGCATGCAGAAATCCTTCGAAAACAACAATTAGCTAATGAAATTAAGATATATTATTTGTATACATACTGCACATTAAGTGAAACTTTAAACTTTAAATTTAAATTATTATTATTTAATTTCATAGTTTTTTTTTAAATATCTGAAATACTTCATATAATAGACATATAGCATACAGAATAGTTTTAAAAAGTGCGCGTTTCATTTCTCATTTCTATTGTACAGTAACTCGGGGAAGCTAAAACAATTGAGTTTTTGCAGGTCAACACTAGGCATGCCTACCATTACAACCGGATCTCATTTGAATTCATACTCGGCAAGAATTGAGGACCTCATCCACCTTAATAGGTGTAAATATACTGTAGAGCAGGTAATCAACTTGTCGTTCAAGTTACCAAATTCATAACATTATTAGTCTATGCATCCTAATATCTGAGATGCTCATAGTATTTAATTATATCAATGTCCATGCAAAATTGCAGCTTACTTTGTTCTATATTTATAAATTAAAGATGATTTATCAAAAGGTAAACGTATAAAATTATTCAAATGAAAAAGTACCGTTTTATTATGAGCTTATAGAGAAGGTTTACATAATTTGATAAGTGAATTAAATGTGAATGATAATATAATTAGAATGAACATGTGGATATTGTGTGAATATAATACTAGAATCATGCTTCTATAGTCCCATAGTAGCATGATGATAAACACATGGAATGCAGCATTGTATGATTTGCATGTCAAACATCATGGTTTGACAAATGCTCTAAACTGGTAATTCGGTAATTCCCAATTCTTCTACACTATTTTAATAATTTAATCAAATAAATATATTAAAACACAACCCCAATATTTCTTAATACTGCTTGTCAAATATTAACCCTCATTAATACACAGTAAGTATTCCCAAAAGCAATATTGGAAATACATTAGTAACACCAACGTCCAATCCCAAAGTACTTCTTTCTTAATAGCTTAAACTATTCCAAGAACATAGTACTTCATTACAAATTCATGCAGCTACTTTACTGCTATGTAATGTGGATCATTACAACCAACATTTATCAAGGAGAACGTAGGCTTTATTACTAGAAGAACTAGTGGTTAAAGGAAGATCAAAGAGCTTCCAGGTCTTGGTTTAAAAAACTATTCATTATAATTAAATTTCAATACTAGTTAGAAATGGGATTGGCTCTAAAATGTCATTTTTATATCCTCGAAAACCAACAACTGGTCTTTTTTTAGAGCAAAATTGAAGATATTCTTTTTTTACGTATTTCTGAGAATATCTCTATGAAAAATCGATATTTTCAAAAAAAAAAACTAAAATGAACCTGATAGGGTTTACTGAGATCTATTACATGAATAAAAAACAACTGCTGCTCAATTTAACGACTGTTTTTGAATTCACTACAAAAAAATGTCAAAAAGAAAAAGAACTTCATAACAAGTAAGTTTTATCATCTAAAAGGTTTAGTATAGCTTGATTTTTTGTAGAGATATAAGAGATCAAACTTTTTAATTTTAGCATTGAAATATGTGTAAAAATCTGAAACATTAGCACTAATAAAGTTATGCCAACTGCAAAAAATAGGATATTTCTAAATACACATTTTTAGATTAAACTTGAACATCTTAGACACATAGACATATAATGTTTTTTGGGGTTGTTTAGCGGGGGGGGGGGAGGGGAGGAAAGTTGATTGGGGATGGAAAGTGAGACCCACTTTTAAGGAAAAAGCAGTGTATTTTACCTGTTTTTGAATCTTCCGTGAGATATAAAATAAATTTAGGAATAGGTAGCATAATGTGACTAACTCATATTTATTTAACGGTGTTGTGTCAATATCTATATCAAGGTCGCACATCCAATGTTCCAGTCTATAATCGGTATTATAGTAGATTAAAGTGTATTCACATGATCTACATCATGTTCTCCACGTTGTTCCACAGCATATCCTTAAGATATTAAATCTAGTATTAGTTATAATGAAAGTATATAAATACATCCTCTGGATGTATCGTTAATAAAAAGTGTAATATTTTGGCAAGATTATTTCTATTGACCCTTTTGACATTTCAAACGGTGTCTAGGTTAGATATAACAAGTATTTAGTATATGGTTGGTTATAGAAAAGAGAGCGCGTTTCTGATGTTGAAGATTGAAAACTATAAAATTCAATTATTTGATGAAATTTAAATTTTGCTCCAGCAGGTACCTACCAAAAGAAAATACAAAATCCATTTTAACATATGGAGAGTAACTTTTTCTAATTATATCCGTTAGTAAGGTTTTTAAATCATAGAATGTAACTTTAATCAAACTAGAAACTTTTTTGTAAAGCGAATATATTATTTTTTATTGATGAATTAATTAATTAATTAGAAAGAAAAGCAGTTAAATATTATAGGATGTGATTGTTTAGTTTCTACATTTCTACAATAAAAAATATATAAAAAACTATTCTTTATTATTATTAGATATTTCATAAAGGAACAGATTTAATGACAAAAAAAATTTAATCTCAGTACATCATAGCAACAAAGGCTACTGTAGTACTTGCAATATCTCGTTCATCTTATATAGTCTACATACGATTTATTGTTTTAATGTATTAGCATCATCATTAGCATACCTAGCAATACTTCTGTTACCAAACCTAGTTCACAAGAAAAGAACAAGTCAAAGTTTTATTGGTATGGACAGCACCAAAAAAAAAATAGCCAATTGTGCTTTTATATTTTTTTTTTTTTACAACAGCTAGTATTGATAATGAAAAGCATCATTCATGTTCTCTGAAAATGGACATCAAACTGGTTCCTGCTGTGATAAATATGCATAAGAGATCAGTCTCAATTTGATTTGCAGAGAAAAACAAAAAACTCATAATCGCACCACTACTATTGAAAAATGAACACATTTTATTGATATTCTAAATAGTCTACAAAACCAATCAGGAGATCATTCTTTTTATCGTAATCAGCTATTTGTAATGATGAAATTTATCATGTAGAACCCTATTGGGCCTTTGAAAAGGGTAAATGTACTCAAATAGTAAAGCTTACTAAACTGCAACGGTGACTGTCCCTGCTCCACCTTTTTAAACATTAAAAACAACCCCTACAAATTTCTTCTTTTGCTAGATTTTATATTCATTTACTCACATTATGGTAGAATCTGTAAAGACAACCTCAACCGTTTCTGGAGAACTTCCTATTGGAAAAGACGGCAAACCACTTAAGCCTTGTTGCGCTTGTCCCGAAACAAAAAAGGTCCGTGATCAATGTATCTTTCAAAATGGAGAAGAGAACTGTCAAGAACTTATCCAAGCTCACCTTACCTGCATGCGTAATTTGGGATTCAAAATCTAGATATATTACTATACTATTATTACTGTACATTCATATTTAACTGTTAATTACCCTTCACAGAATAATTTAATAAACAAAAAACATTTTTACTTTTCTACCTTTCGACAGAAAGCGAAAGGTACATTTATAGATTTTTTGAATAAAAGACGGATATATTTTTTTACAAGGAGTATTCTTAAGACAGCTATTGGTATACAAGCTTCTATGTTCCCGAGAGAAATATGAAATATGCATTAAATGGGCTCAGCCTTGTATTGCTAATTTGACAGCTTTCAAGATAGAATTTTGACGCAGTTTTCTAAGATTTTCTGTTAAATATAGAGGTATGCCGTAATTGATTATATTAAAGTGTTTGATATAAGTATTTATTTGTGTTTGCAAATGTCTTTTTTGAATTGACATGGTATGTTGTTTAATGCTACGCAGAACAAGATTCGCATTCAGCAACCAAATTAGGTTTTGTGATACATATTTCTACAATTGCCATTGCTATCAGAACCTGCTCTTTTAGACCTTGCTTATCATCTTGATACAAAATCATAAATGTAAAAAGGATTTCAGCAGTTTGACTACATAGACCTCGCATATACTTGCAAGTTGATTTTCACAAAATTTTTCCGTATAAACTGCAAGAAGCATTCGAGCGATATGTAAACAATTATAGCTCTTATAAGTTTTAATCCTTTTTGCATAATTTTAAAGAGTTGCTGCAATAGACTCAAGCAATAAGAAAACTTAAACTTTTATGTTTAAATTAATGAACATTTATGTTTATTTCCAGTATTTTTTTTTTTTTTTTTTTGAAAACAATAATATATTTCTGCCTTGAAGACGGCCTTTATTCACTAGCGATATCTACAGCCACCAGTGTGGAATGCCATTATCTTTAATATTTAGACTAGTAAATCCTTCATAAAAATAAAAAAATCTGGTTTTCCCGCCAAGTTAGTTTTTTTTTCGTATACAGTTTGTAGCAATCTATATCGATAATGTATTGATGGAGGTAAAATATCAATGAAGAAATTCTATCTTGAATGATCTATTTTGGACTTGGACTTGACCTTAAACGGCTAAATTGGATAATTAAGGACATATTCTGATAATGAATGGCATACAATCTACCAAGTAATATCTGTTTGGTTCAATTTCTAAAAAAAAAAAAAAAAAAAAAAATAGCTTTTTTCAATGCCAAAGTTTTCAACTTTACATTAAAGTCTTCCGTAATATCAACGCCAAGCTCAATAGCACAGTTTTGAAGCTCTTATGCTTCTACTTGTCTTACCTTTTACAAAACCAATTCAAAAAATATCGTAGTACCACCTATACTTTCCACGACTATATTTTTAAATTCTAAAAACCATGATACATTGTGTATATGGAATGAGCTGAGCTGTGCATTTTTGATTGTTAATGACTGTATTAAATCAGTGTGATATGAGCAATTAAAACTGTAGATTTGATCTAAAGGGCCTTCAAAGAGAGTAACGCGTTTTAAATGCGCATCATAAACGTTCATTGCTTGTACAATACTATCAATAGCTGGTGCTATGTTAACACTATAAAATTCTAGGTAAGGAAGGAATAATGGTTCGAATGATTATTACTAACTTTGAGGGATAAGTGCTTCAGGTAGAGCCTTTCATATTCTCTCCAACAGAATTTCATAGGGTATATTTACCAGGTAGAATGATTCTGTTGATGTATGGGCTCCCATATTCAGAGAAACCTGCTTTTTATTGTTCAGTTTGTAACATTTTCCCGAAAAAAATAGAACTGTTTATTAAAGACATTGTCTAATAATACATTATATAAAACCTCGATCAATTTACAGCTAGATTTTAATCAATACTGCCAACAGAATTTCTTAATCAGATCAGGATATACGAAGTATGTTGCCAATACTCACAAAACCACATTAAAAATATTGATATAGATTACCCAATTTTTTATTTTGCAAAATACAATAAACTAGATATTTTTCGAATCCATTCGAGATTGGAGTAAGTTTTCAAAATTCTTTCACAATGATTATTTTTAAAATAGTTGAACCTGACATAGAATTTGATATGATTCATTGTAAATTCTATTATGTAAAGTACAAGAAACATTGCAGACCCAGAATGCGGTTTATATACAAGTCAAACCTTAAAAAGAGTTGCTTTTTGAGGGTGATGTTTTTTGGTTCCAAAGAGTAACTGTAAAATAAAAAAAAAACTTAATGCATGTCTAATATGATACAGCTAAATTTAATGTATCTAATTTCGAATTAATATGCTCCATAATTAAGAAAATTTCTTTAAATATCTGATTTTACTTTTTCATTACTTGAATGTCGGAACTTTGCTACTGTATGCCTTAACAAAAAATCAAGATACAGGATTAACTTTTAGTAGAACCTGGTTGTTTTAAGATGCTTTCTAACATATCCGAGCATCAAAAAAAAAGATTTTTTTTTTAGCTTTCATTTTTTGCATTTTCCCCCATCATTTTAATGTAATTTCTGGAGCATTCAATATAATGGCTACTTTGTTTTTTGTACTCTAGTTATAGTGCTAATTTTTAGCTATCAATAGCAGCTTAACTTCCTAAATATCTCAGTTTTCGATAGAAAAAAAAAAAAAAAGAGAGGGATGTAAGAAAAAACTTATGCTTAATTCATCTTGACATTTTCATGAGAATTTACTGGCCTTTTTTTCTTCCGATCCCAAAAAATCGCACAAAAATGTCAATTTCTCCATGAAACTTGAGATATAGAGACAAGCAAGGTCTTAATTTGTAAGTATTTTTAAGATCTATTACTTAGGCAGCTTAAATTTAACAGCATTAATAAATTTGAAGAGAAAATATTTAAAAACCATCAAAATTTCACATCAATTTTTCTATAACTTTTTTGTAACAAACATCGCTATAAGTAGACTCATTGGATACAAAATCCAAAATTGCATATACATCATTTATTATGCTTGGATAATTTAGTATTCATCTTGTTGCGTATTTGAAGGTCCTATTTTTTTCGTCGATTTTTTTTTCGTTTTTGTCATCATTTTATATTTTGAACTCAGAATGTAATGCTAATGTTGCAGTTTTGGTACGAAATTTTCACTTTCTTGATGAAAATTCAATATTTTTGTATAAAATAAGATATTTGAGAGTATGTTATAGCTGCCTCTATTATAATAATGCTAAAAAATAGAGCTATAATGTTATAATATTGATATAATTTATGATTTTTAAACGTTGCTGGTTGTAATTTGGACACCATGGGCCTAGAATCAGGGGTATTTCATTGATTGGATTGCAGTATTCTGTTAAGATCTATCAATTTTAGATACGCACATATATTTATTCTAAAGATACGTAAAATTATCTATACAAACAAAATCAACTTTCTAGTTTTAGTTAATTGTGCAATTGTGTTCTCCTTACGCTTGTAAAGTGATTTATATAATATAGGTTGCACTACAGATCTGGTAATAGCATGGTTTTGCCATCCAGAACATCTTGTGACGATTTTCCTTTTCGTCAATATTTTTTTCTTTTTCATATCAATTAAATTAAAGTTGAGCATCTTACTTCTGGTCTTATAAACACAAGATGTCTGCAGATCCGGTACTAGAAGAGTTTCCTTTGGAAGCCATGGAAGAAATTGATGTAGTTGCTAAGGAATGGATTCAAGAACAATCAGATAAAGAAGTGGTAAACAAATACACATGAGTAGTCCAGTTCAAGAAAAGAAAAAACTGACTTGTAGAAATGTTAGAAACGTATTAGAGATGTTGGTTCAAGCGTTTTACCACTCAAGGTAATATAATTAGAATATTCCTCTTTCAGCTTATGTATTAACATTAATACAGATTAGCAATTGTGGTATCATAACTAATTTTGACAACAAAAAACCCAGAGCCATTAACAGAGTTGAGCTTGATACTAACTGCGATTTATCCAAAGTTCAACAGGTAAAGATAAAGACCCAGCAAAATTTAAAATTTATGTATATTGACAGAAAATTATTTAGATTATGGTTTCTCCACCAACACCCTATCCTCATAAAGACAATTTCAATTATGTCAATGTAAGTAATTCTGACATCAAAATGCAATAATCATCCCTAGAAACTAATCGATCACAAAAAAAAAAAAAAAAAAAACTGTCAAAATATATTTAGTTGATTCTTGTCACAAGTCAACCAATTCCATTTTTAGCACCCTACCTTTATAAAACCAATTTGAAGGTAACACAACCCGAGAAAGAAGAGGGTGGACGCAAATATCCTAGTAAAGAAGTCGTCTTGAAAAACGATTTGCGCGATTATCTTTTGATTAATAAAAATGGTGTACGAGCTCGTTTTACAATTCATGAATATCATGATGTTTAAAATCGATTAGTTTCAAAGATCACCTTGTTTTTTTTTCATCATTATCGTACTTAAATCTCCGATTTTCATAATCATCAAACTTTGAAAAAAGAGGTACAAACATTGTCTTTTCTCTCTTCTTTTTCTAAACATTCAAATAAAAATTAAAATGCCTTTGTCGATGATAACACAATACGAAGAAATAAACTCAAATGAGCTTGTAAGCTTTGAATTTAAGCGTAAAACTTCTTTAGTGTAAATATTGACTGATTTTTTTTTATCAATGGATAGGGGGTTCTTCAACGTCAATTTGAAAAATCTTTTTTTCATCAACACAAATCAACACAGAAACCAACAAAATTGGCCATATTCGACTTTGACTCAACTTTATTCTTCTCGCCTTTGTTAAGTCCTACTATTTGGCATCCTAATCTTATTCGAGTTGCAACTGCAGAAAGCGTTTATGGACCCGGTTGGTGGAGAGATATTCGTAGTCTCGACTTGGGCCCTTTTGAGGAATTGAGAAAAAATGCCTGGGAAGGTTTTTGGAATGAGGGAATTGTACAACAAGCCAGAGATTGTATCAGCGATGAGGAGACTATGACTATTGTATTGACAGGAAGAAGATACCACCCGTTCCATCTTTTGGTACCAGCTATGCTCGAAGCAAAAGGTTTACAATTCGACTTGGTAGGCCTTCGACCTGACCCCGAGCATGTATCTGATAATCAATGGGAAGTGAAACAAGGACAGCAACATCTCACATACAACTTAACTAGTTCTGTATTTAAATCGACCATGCATTTTAAAACATGTTTTATTCTCAACATTATTCACAACATACCCTCAATTAGAAAAGTCACCATGTGGGATGATCGTATACATCATGTTAAAAAGTTTAAAGAATACCTAGATGCAGTAAAAAATACACAAGTGATTAATTATGGAGATGTGATCTACGTGCCCGGAATTCGACCTAAATACAATCCTGAATGGGAGAAAAATGTCATTAGACATATTATTGAAACACACAATAAGGCTCTTGTAGAACATGTTAAAGATGGTTATAAAAATGGAAAGTTTCAGCAGCGGTTAGCTTGGCCAACTATTATTGAAAAGGAAGATCCATTGGGGAGTTCATCAGAGATGCCTTTAAAATTAACACCATTGCCTGCAGCTACTGTAATCAAATTTTCATCCGAGAGTAGAGAAAAATTATGCGAAGCTTATAGGCCCTATTTTGCACAACAATTGAAGGAGAATAGAGAACTAAAATGGAAAGATTACGGCGGAGAACAACCTCAGTTATTTGGCGATTATGTTTATTTGTCGCAAAAGGTTATTTCCACTAAATTCATTGCAGTGGGCTCTGTAGGATCCGAAGTTGGAGTTACAATAAAGGCCTATTCAAATTCTCCTCGATTGACATGTTTGGTTTTGAAAGTGGAGATTGATGGTCATGTCGACAGCGATTATCTTTTGCCAGTTTATTATAAGCCATCCGAATACTTTGATATATTTAAGATGAGAGATATTGATTGGTGTCCTGTGAAATCTAGCAAGAGTTTACCTACACATTTCAAAGGCAAGGTTGATTATGCTTATAGATTGGGCGTTGTGGAAAAAACTACTGAGAAACGTCCACGTTATTCTGACAATTACGATGATCAAACGGAAGAAATTGAATCAAAGCGTGCAAGGCATTAAATACCCTATCCATCAAAGGCACTGCTACAACATTTTTAAGCGTTTGTGTCTGGTGCCATTGTTAGTACGCTCAATGAAATGGATAAATAAAAAAAAAAAAAAAAAAAAAAAAGTTAAAAATTATTATCTATGAAAAATCTATACGATTTTTAATAAATTATATTCAACTATTAGTCAATATAGTCAAGTTCATCGTGCTAATATTTTATTTGTCCTTTATTTGATTTTTTACTTTATTAATTTAATCTGAACAGAATATAATGCATTAATTTTTTTAGTCGAAAGCGGTATTTAAAACATTAAAATAAATTTTTGCTTTGTTTGAAAAAAAAATGACATCCCAAATCAGCTTTTTTGATTTTTCTCAACAAATTACATATTAACCAGCATTTACGTATTAATATAAATTACCGTAAAAATTATTCTTTAATCTAACTATGCAAAGCTTTAACTTGATTTGAAGCAAAAATTTTAAGTTAAAGGGAAAAAACTAAAAATGCGTTTTTTGAAGGAAATTTTCAATTTTACTGATAGAAACTGGAATCAATGTACATATTAAAATAGTAATCTATGTTGGCTACATTTTGTGTATTTAACTGCAGTGATATCTCAAATTTTCGTTGAGAAATTAAAAAGTTTAGAAAATTCGCAAAAATCCTCGACCATAATGATAAGGATTTTTAAGCGATGATTTTAAGCCTCAGCCAAGCGGAGGGAGTGTGAAAATTAAGACTTTTTTTTATATTTTTTACATCAACTTATATACA
The DNA here is from genome assembly GCA_016758945.1 of Mucor plumbeus. Taxonomy (NCBI): domain Eukaryota; kingdom Fungi; phylum Mucoromycota; class Mucoromycetes; order Mucorales; family Mucoraceae; genus Mucor; species Mucor plumbeus. Next base: position 25,258 of record JAEPRC010000466.1, read on the forward strand.
TAAATGCAGTTTTTATATTATGTTTGTATATGTACACCTAGTTTTTTTTTATTATATTTGATTATATAGATATAGATATGTAAAAAAAAATAACAATATTAATAATAATAACAATAAGTCTATGTTGTAATAAAATAAAAAAATAAAAATTAATCAGTAAATGGATCATTCTCTTCTCTTGATAATAAGGGACTCTTCCCTTTATTGTTGTACGATGTTGAAGTAGTAGAGTTTTCAACAGCTGTTAATAGAGATAATGCTGTACCTTGTCTTTCTAATGTATTTATAATCTTATTAATAGCAACTTGATTTTGTACTGTTAACTGCATTAATGCTTGGATCTGTCCCAAAATTTCGTCTTCTCCATTATTTGGCAGCAATCCAAAATTCTCATCTGGTCTTTGTGTTGTTGATGTAGTAGCAGGGCTCTCAAACTGAGTTGTATTAATATTTTCTTGTTCTGCAGATGCCAGTACATCATCACCACCACCCATTGGATTAATTGACATTCTATTCGAGAATTGACGTCTACGCATACTTTCCCAAACAATTGTGAAGTTTCTTCCGACAATGATAGATGGTAAAGCAATCAACTAAATAATGTGTCAGATTTTATCCTTCATATTAAGAAAAAGTTCACTCACCAACACACCAAACATCATTGCAGGAAACGTAATTAATTTACCAATAAATGTTGTAGGAACCATATCACCATAACCAGTTGTAGTGATTGTAACTAATACAAACCAAAAAGCAGCAGGAATACTGTCAAATGAACTATGTGCCATAATTGGTAAAAAAAAAATATGTCAAATTTCTAAATGCAGATCTTTTTAATGTCAAAAAAAACAAGGCTTACCTGGGAACACCATCTGATGCAACGAATGTTTGCAAAGTTTCATCCCAAATACCGCGTTCAGCAAAATATAATAAAGTTGAAAATAATACAACGCAAGTTACAGTAAAAAAGAATAAGGCGGATAAAGCGTCTCCTGATCTTCTAAAAGCCATCATCATAACTTCAATTGTCATGACGATCGTATTGGAATACTTGTATGATTTAAATAGGCGCAATAATCGAAACAGTCTTAAAATAGTGAATCTAAACTCGTAAGTCTAAAGTAAAATATACATGGTTAAAGAATAAGCCTAAATTGTTTTCTCTATACTAAACCTACTGTATCATGTTTAGCAATAACTTCGATATAAAATGGAATAATTGATATAAAATCAATGATCGAAAGGGGAGCTATTGCAGCAACATGTTTAATATGAATTCACTAAATGTGTTTATACATGCAACTTACATAAAAAGAACTTTTTCAACATACGGAAAGAATCTGAATGAGCAAACATTCTCAATAGATATTCCAATGTGAATAAGGCAACCATAGCCGATTCCAATTGAAACCTATTAGTCTATAGTGTAAATGTTTTTTTTTTTCATATAAAATGCTTTCTTTTTGGTTTTTACCACACTCGATTACTTTCTGTAGAACGAAATGAAGGAATTGTTTCAATGGTTGTAGTAATTGCACTAAATACAATTAAAAACGAAACGATTACGTTTGTCCAAAAAGCGCTTCTACTGCTTGCAGGTTCTTCTAATAAAAGGTATAATTTCCTCTTTATGTCGTTTTTAATTTCTGGCATTGGTGGGGCTGAATCTTCGATATCTATATGAGTCGAAGACCGTGGCTGTGGTGGATGAACTACTAAATTAGCTACTGAAGTCCAACCTTCTTCAGCAAGCCTTCCCAATTTACGATATAATGGTGGTTGGTAATTATTATTAACATTTCCATCGGAAGAAGTAACAGACGAGCTACTACCAGGTTCGGCCATTTCTATGGTTTCTCCATTATGAAGTGGCTCTGTTTCTTCATCTTCTTGTTTAGAATATGATTTATTACCGCCACTACCTTTTGAACGAAATAAACCCATTATTTATAGTAGGGTTTTTTTTTCTTTTATAAGAAAAAGCAAGAGAAGAAAAGAAAAGGGGGAGGAGAGAGAGAGAGAGAGAGAGAGAGAAAAGGTGGAAGATCCTTTTTTTAAGGGCCCGTTATATATTATACGTTTATTTTAAAAACCCGTTTTAAAAATGAAATGAGAATTGATGTCCACGACTACCTCCACCGAAATGAGCAAAAGGATTACCATGTTGTTGATGATGCGCAAATGGATTACCGTATTGTTGTTGTTGTTGAGCAGATTCAGGATCATAAGGATCAAAACCATTATCAAATTGATCTTTCTTTTCTGGGTCACTTAATACCTCATAAGCTTGATTAATATCTGCCATTTTGCTTTCTACTTGATTTTTATCTAGTTCTCCACTGTATTTATCTGGGTGCCATTCATGAGCCTTTTTACGATAGGCTTTTTTAATTGTACGTGGATCAGCATCTCTTGATACGTCTATGAATTTTTCATTAATTTTTTTTTTTTTTTTTTTTGTGTAAGAAAAAAATGAGGCATTTATCTTTTACCTAATATTTTGTAATAATCCCTCTTTTTACTTTGCTTTAATAATTGTTGCGCTTTTTGTAATAATTGTCGAATATGATTATCTTGTTGTCCACTTGCTTCAAATGCTTGTTCTAAATCACGAACTGCACCTTCAAAATCATTAGCATTTAGTTTCATTTCACCTAAATGCATTAATGCTTCTTTATTTTGACTATCCAATTCAAGTGTGGATCGACACCATTTTTCTGCTTTGTCGTTATCTTTTTGTTTAGCAGATAGTTCACATGCCATTGAATAAATCTTGAGATGAAGTTTTTTAGGTAATGAATGTTGATCTAAATCATTCTGTAATTTCCCAAATGGCTCATCAATTTCCTTGACAATTCCTGGTTTAGTTCCTGTACCAATTAAACCATTCAATGCAATTGCATATCGTTGTCCTTGTTGTGCTTCGGTGGATTTTTTGATTTCTTTGTCAATACGCTTAATAAATCTGAAAAGTCCTTTACATTGACGATCTTCTGGGTCATAATGAATGCATTGCTTTAATTGAGTTAAAGCTCTATCTGGTTCATAAAGCGAAAAGAAGTTGATTGAGGCTAAATCCAATAAAAGGTTCTTATCAGATGGATTCAAATGAGATACCCGACTAATCGAATCAGTTAATATGACAGTAATTATCAAGTGAAGTGTATATAAACTTACGTATAATCATTAGCTGCTTCTTCAATTTCACCTTTTCCAATGTGACATTTAGCACGAATAACGCGCCATTGAGGTTTTTGAGGTGCAATACGAATAACTTCCGTCATATGTTGAATACATTGTTCATAATTCTTGTCTTCATGAGCTTGCTGACCTAAGATACTCTGCTTTTCGGCATGCTCAACAGATTCTAATAAATTCTTTACTTCTTCATTAGGTTTACTGTTGTTATGTTCCAATAAATCTCTTTTAGCAAGAAAAAATTCGCCATCTCCAGCGTAAAGCTTTGCACGCTGTAACAGAGCTTTTTCAAAACCTGGTCTTAAGCCTAGAATTTTTGTAAAATCATCAATGGCAGAAGCAGTTCTTCCCAAAGATAAATATGCAGTTGCTCTTTTATAGTAAGAAACATAATCTGAAGGGTCTTGTTCTATATTGATTTAATAAACAATTTTGCAGATCAAACCATTTTAATTGACAACTTACGAATGGCAGCATCAAAACTAATGATAGCATCATTGTATTTACCAGTAACTAAATACTGATTTCCTTCTGCTAAATGCTGTTCAATATTCTTATCAGCATAACAAGTATTCACAAATAAGGGTATAAGAAATGCTAATAGTTTATTAGACTTCATGGCTAAATAAAGATACAAAGAAAAAAACCTGAATCCAGGTACATTAAACCATTATATATATATAGGTTGCCACAATTCAATCTAGATTAACCAATTACAGGGAAATAAATTAGAAAATTGACACGTATTTTATAGTGTCCTCCTGTGCCAATTAACGCTTTTTGAAATTAGCCTACGCTTTTGTACATCCCAATCGATGCTTTTTATAGTGCCCAATTTGCGCATTTAACTAAACCAAATCAAGCTTTCAGGTAGCTCAAATTGCGCTTTTGGCAATCTCAAATAACACATTTAATGTATCAGACACTACTTTTTCTTTTTTTTTTTTTTTAAAAAAAAAAACCATCAACACCATTGAACTGATTTCTCTTAGCATAGCCTTTCATTGCATACAAAAAATTCTCAATCGGAATCAGTTTAGGTAAGTGGGGAGAAAAGTGAATGCTTCTGCATACTTTCTTTGCAATCATTTGTTCCATTTTATCTGTAATGTGAGTTGGTGCATTATTCATGTCAATGCAGAATCCTATTGTGTCCTAGAGACATCCTCTCAACTACTACTGTAAGACTTCACATTATAGATAATATTATCATAACACATATATGCATAATGAAAGTAACCAAAATAATATGATGAGCTAATTCTTAAGATAACCTTAATTCCTTTTATTGATTAATTAATAATCATTATCTTAACTTTCATTGTTGCTGTTATCGATGTCTTTACCAGTAATATTGCCGTTGACTTGCTGGTATTGTCATTGTCTTTGCCATTAGCAATTTCATCAGCATATTCTTCGTTGGTAATGTCATTGTTATCTTTATGCATTCCACTGCTATCCCGCATTACTTCTGTTTTCAGCTTTTTCATCTTCCTCGTCCCAAATTACTACACTTAGTCATCGGATCATCGCCATTTTTTTCTTTCTTCTTGTTTCATTATTATTCTGTTTATGCTAGATTCTTTTTCACTCCGTCCATCGTTGAGACTTCACTCCAAATTATTTGCCGCTTTCTTAAAGAAAAGAAAAGAGGTATTTTGTTGGCAGTACATAAAGCCCTCCTACTTGTATTTATTTCAATTAAAGTCGGTTGACTAAAGATTCAAGCTCTCCGACTCTTATCTAGCGCAGTGTTCGAGCAAAGTTGAAAGAATATAAATCTTCCATAGCTAGACCTTTTTTTTAACCATACGCAGAGAAGGTACCTTCGGGTTAGGCCTCACAATTTTAACAATGGGGAGTTGTACATTGACAATATCTTCTTCAGGTATATACGGCAACGGCTCTAGTATGGGAAGAATCATGTTAACAATTTTTTATGTGAATATGTGTCGATACTTTTTAACATTTATTCACATTTATTCACAAAAAATAAAAATAAAAAAAAATAATGTCAACGTGAAATAATATAATAAATATTACTCAATATACGAAATTGGTAACTTTTATGGATGAATCTCAACATTGGCTTACACGCATTTACCATTGCACAGATGTAAGTGTGCGTTGTTAAAATTGAAAACTACACCATTCAAAAATGCACGAATTGAGTTCTATAAAATAGCGTCAATTGCCACTGTAGGCATTGTAAATTATATAAATAGTACAAAGTTCCACTCATAGTAACGACATTGCATCATGGTAGCAAGTTTTAAAAAATTATTTCTAGTTCGCGTATACATAGTATTATGTTATTATAATAAGAAATAGCCTTTAGATGTTATTGTTTTTCATACAATTTTTTGTGTTTAAATTACATTTGCTTATTATGTTAAATCAAGATTAGTTTGCCTTTCCTTGTTGCTAACCGCTATATATATATATTTATTTATTCACAACAGCATTATTTTCTTTAAGAAAAGTGTAACCTTTCATTGAATAGCATACATCAATTACTTGAATATAGACAGATGTAAGAAAAAAAAACTATTTGAAACAATATTTGTTTATTCTTACAAAATTGCTTGCCATGAATCGCGTCGCATGGTGAACGGACCAGCAAATATTTACCTATTACTATGACAATGGTCTCGATATCTTTTCATCATATTAGTATTTTGATTGTATGCTTGTTCAGTTAATATTTCTGTAGATGGTGATATCGGAGAAGAGTTTGTTATTGATTTTTCTGACGGAGGAGACATTAAAGGACTCAAAATTGATCCATATCTTTTTCTTGAATAAGGTGAAACACTTGTACTACTTCTTGATTCCTTATTAGCATAAGATCTTCTTCTTACACCTGTAAGCATTGACGGTACATCTTGTTCATCTTCATCATCTTCATCATCTTCATCATCTCCATCGTCTTCATCATCTCTTTCTCTATTACTTGAATCAGAGTCGTCATGTTTTGTACGTTTCTTTATTCCTTTCCCTAATGAGATAAACTCCTCCAAATTTCTCGAAAATCTTTTCTCACCCGATATAAATGGATGATTAATAGCTTCCTGTGGAGTCATTCTTTTAATAGGATCTACTTGTAACACCTTCTTTAAAAAGTCTAACAAATTTCGCCTCACTTTCATCTCTTTTTCCATCTCTGAACTAGTCATATCTTTTCTTGGTAATGGGTATTTCAAAACTAATTCATTCAAATCGAATGTTGAAAAATAACGTTTACTTGGCTTTTCGGTCTTGTTTCTTTCTTCTGAATATTGCTGAATATCTTTAAAAGAGTACTTGATATCTCCAGTAAATGTTGTTCGTTTATTATAATATCGATGTCCATATTTTCCCTCTGAAATCATATAATTGGGTAAATTACCAACTGCTTCAATAATTCGTGTCAGTTGATTATATTCAGAACTTCCAGGAAATAACGGTAAGCCCAAGTATAATTCTGCCACTATGCAACCAAAGGACCACATATCAATAGCTGTTGTGTATCGAAGACCAATTAATACTTCTGGCGATCGGTAAAATCTACTTTGTATATATGTATATGTTTGCTGAGATTCATGACATGCCGATCCAAAATCAATGATTTTGATGGTGGGCGATTCTAAGCTTTTTAACAAAATGTTTTCTGGTTTCAGATCACAATGAATAATTTCGGCATCTTTGATAATTGTTAACGTATCCAGCATTTGTGTTGCAAATACTCGAACAAGATTAGTCGATAAACCTTTGAAATGGTTTTGCTTTACTAATTCGTATAGATTAACTGATAAAAGTTCAAATACTAGGCATAAATGATTTTTATGCATAAATGATTCCTTCATACGTAAAATGTTGTGTTCGTCATTTGGATCGCTGATTGTATTCAACTTGAGGTCTTTTCGTTAGTATTTCTCTCTCAATGTAGTTTTACAAAATAGCTTACATGTTTCAGAATATTAACTTCGACCAGGCTTTGTTTTGTATAAGCAGGTTTATTTTTTATAATTTTTACACCAACTAGTTCACCAGTTGTCATGTTTTTACATTTCGCAACTTGTCCAAACGTACCAGCGCCCAAAACATCAATTATTAAATACCTGTTTTCAGTTTAATTACACAAAATCATGAATTCAGGTGATAGACTCACTTTTTCTCATTATTAGGTCCAACTAAACCATGTACATATAATATAAAATCTGAATTTTCGTTATCATACCCATCATTTTTTGTAGGTACACTTGGTTTTGTCAAGACCCTTCTAGGATTGAATGATGTATCGTATTCAAAACATGGATTCCTTTTCCTAAATGTATCGCAAATATTCACTGTCATTTTTTGTATCAACTAATTTTATATAAATATAAATTTTAAGTACACAAATGCAATAATGATACCAAGTATATTACATGTTTATTTGAATTTCTTCGACCTAATGATGGAAACCAATCTTTATAACTTGGTTGATTTCCCAGTTGTTCGGTTGACATGACGAACCCTTGGCGTTGATACATGGAGGATGACATTAAGTGGGAAAAGAAGGGGAGGATATTTAAATGAGAAGAAGGAAAAAGTGATCGATAGAATGGAAAAAGCTTAAATGAACTATAAACCCACGGAGATATTTTTGTTTCTGCTCCCGGCATTTGCATGAATTCCTATATGAGAGAGAAGCGTCACGATGATAATAGCCATACTCAGTTATTCCATTGCATATAAAGCTTTTATATTTATTCAAAAAGTAATAAAATTTAATATATTATCTACACTTTTGTTTAATTGGTAACATGTTTCTCGAAAAACTGGATGATAGTATTAATAGTAAGCTTATTTGTTTGCTTGACACCATTATGCGGGGGATTAATTGTTTGTTATTTATAATCATTTGTGGATTTTCATGATACGATAAATTATAAAGCATTTTCTATATTCTAAATAGATAGGTGTAAATGTAATTCTATAAGATATATTGTAATGCCAATTTGTGCTCATTATATTCAAAACAGTATTCATGAAATGTCTTAAGAGAACATGCCGCTGTGGATTACCAGAAAATCCGCGGAAGACACATTAGTAATTTGGGTACAAGTGATTTAAAACTACTAAGCTCTCAAGTTCTGTGGTTGCATATGAGTGGAAAATGTAGATATTATATGCTGAAATAGTATATACGTATTTACAATATAAGAAGGGGGAGGATATAAATTGTACTAGTTGGAGTTTCATGGCATATTATCATCCTCCTCATACACATAACGATGCATTTCAATTAAATTATTTATAGACTTGCTTCTGTTTGTCTTCATTTTGTAATTAATAATAAGCCAAGTAGCTGATAATACGTTTCTCATATTATTCAACTTACCATGTTCATCGAGTCGAGTTTTAGTCGAGTTTATTGCTAAATCGAATGATAAAGACTGCTATTTACGTTGAGGTGAACACGTCTATTCCAACAACGCATATCTAAAATATCCCATCTCAAACAACCGGTATAAATTTTTTAGCAAGCTTTTACCATTAATTAGCACTGCTAAAAATTAAAAACTTTAAGCCATCGTATCCCTGCAAAAAATCAATGTATGCTAGCATTCTCTAATAATAAAAATTGTTTATATATACAGAATAAAGATACTAGAAAGTAAAGTTAAAACTAGATATATATACTGAGTATATTTTAGGTAAGAACATCCTTGGTTTGGCTTCAGAAAAACCAGTATACTGTCATCCCAAATTTTGAATTTAAAAGAATTAACAAGATCCTGTTTTCTCTACAAGTAATATCAATATAGCTTAAAAAAAACTATTAATAGTTCAATTAATAGATAATTTTGCTGCACATTACTTCCATTTTTTAAATTCAAAAAATGTTTATAAAAAGTAATATGTATTTGTTATATCGTAAATAATAAGAATTAGATAAGTATAAAAAGTGGTTTTTATTTAATAATGTAGAAAATGAGATTTTATACATTATATAAAGGAGATCATCAGGTGATACAATTAGCTATTATTAATAGTATGATATTAATAGTATCCTGAGAATACAACTACAATAGAGCCATATCTATATTTTGATATAACAGTATTCTCAAAAAAAAAAAAAAACTTTCAGAATTTTAACCCTATTTTGCCCAAAATTTAATGTACAGTCAAACCTCGATATAAGGTCCCTCAATATAACGGAAACCTCGATATAAAGGAGGTTTCTGTATTCACCGAAGACTGGTGGACAAATTTTACAGCTTAAAATCCTTTATTTCGAATTTATATTTAAGGAAACTTTTTCTTTCCACATGTCCCTTATTTTATTATAATATTATTGGCCCCAAAATTAAAAAAAGAACAGTTTTAAGTACAAATTTTTTTTACTAGATGTAAATACTGAAGATGTTTTCTAATTTTTTGAGAAAAACCCGTTTAATGTAATTTGATTGCATCTGCTTTGTCTTACGGGTTTTTTTATATCGTAGGTAGAAATCTACCATATCTTTAAGTATTTTGAAATATTCATTATTTGTAGCAACAAAGTTTGAGGCAACAACATAACCTAAAATTTCTAGGATTTTTCTTCATTTACAGGAATAACATCGTTTGTTTCTTCCATATTATCGTCAATTTCATCATGGATTAAGGATGTCGTGTGATTATCTAAGATGCCTTCATTCCTTTCTTAAAATTGAAGTTAATCTGTGTTTTAAATTTGATTTAAGGGAGGCCCTCAATATAAGGGACTTTTTAAAAGAAATCACGAGTGCCCTTAAATTGAGGTTCGACTGTAGTACGATCAAGTTTCGTAAATCTATATCGAAAATACAATTTAATGGTATGTCAAAAGTGGATTGATTTAACTTTACATTGCTTAACTTTTCGGTCAATATCTGAGATACTCTCATATGAGCGCATAGATGACCTTATGAGCCTACTGATCATCTTTTTTGAGCACATGCATGTGCTCTGAGATCATGCAGAAGGTCAGAGCACTATGTAGGAAATCTGTGCAATTATTTCCCTGAAAACCTCACGCGCGTGCAATTAATGCATAGTTTTCACTACCAAATGCGTGCAAAATAAAAGCACTGAGAAACCAAAAACCTGCATATTATTACAATTATTGCAGACAAAATCATACTTGAGGAATACGCACGCTCTTGCCATTAATGCACGCATCAAAATTTTTTTTTAGGTTTTTGGTTTTTACAAATTTGTAGAAAAAATCTAGGGTCAAAAAATGTTGTATTATAATTTATAAATTTGTTTATTGCATTAAAAATAAAATAGCACACTTCACTTAATTAAACTGTAT